>JARFNZ010003025.1:0-14999 GCA_031763405.1 Balanus nubilus
TCTCTCTCTCTCTCTCTCTCTCTCTCTCTCTCTCTCTCTCTCTCTCTCTCTCTCTCTCTCTCTCTCTCTTTCTCTCTTTTCCGCAAGTCATATTTCTTACTTAGCGTTTCACCTCTTCCAACGAAAGTTATTTCCCGACGTTACTACGTTGTTTACCATTGTTATTAATATATATGAGGCGACGAGGCGTCCTGGCAGACTCGTTCACATAGATGATATATGCAGATGGTTATGTAACGCACATAGTGACTTACTTAAAGTTCGTTGCAGCGATGCATTCGATGTCAATGACTATCTCACAGGGCTGGACTGTGCCAAACCTCTATGGTCAACACAACGGCCCCAGGCGATTCGCTGGTAACTCGGTCGAATACAAAACAGACTTACACCGAAAACAGGCTTACACTGGTGGTATGTGTATATTTATGGCATCTTATTAAGATGCCAGGCCGTCGCCAACACTTCACACAGAAGGTGAACAACACAGCCATAACTGAGCCAAGATTTCGTTTGGTGGACCGCGGGTGCTTAGTGAGAAATATAGCGGGGTAAAAACAGCAGGGTTGGCAAACACAGTGTGCCGGTCTCCTTGTCTGGCCTTTCAATGCTATCAGGGTTTCACACCAGAGATGCTTGTGTGCGGCTTTAGCAAATGAATTGGGCGTCCCGTCAATCAAATAGGTTCCGTTCCACGAAATCATCCAGGACTTTCACATGACAAAAACCGCTAAAGAAAGCCTCTTTAAAGAGCATCAACATTCCACTAACCTGAGACAGATAAGCTATACAGAGATAAAAAAAAATGTAAAAAACGGAAAATAAATTATAGCTAAATTCAGTACACACATTACCTAAAATCAGAGTCGCAATGAGAGATCGTTGACTTTTAGGCTAGAGTCTTCAGGTCATCTTGTGACAGAAACATCAACAACTACACTTAGGTATTTCTGCGCAAGTGCCAACAACCCTCCTCGTTCGGTCGGAGAAGCGCTGGGATGCAAACTCCTGCACTCTGGCACACTATGTTGAGTGTATTCAAGTCGCCCTGAGCACTGGCCGTTTTCTCCTGGCGACGAGGGCCCGTCCGGTGACACTGACCGTGTCCGGCGTTTGGTGATATCAGGTAAGAGAGCGGACCACGGCCAGGAGTGTTTGGACTTTGGGCACGCCTAACTTTCGCCATTAAATTCTGCCGGCAACTAGAAACCGAGCTATTGGATGATGGTATGAAGGCCCGCTGATGCCTGATAATAATGGTATAGGCCTTGCCTATACGGGAACTATTTCCAAAACACATCACAGAAAGATTCAAGCGGAAAGTATTAAGTAAATGATACTAGCAACCTACTCAACAGGTACACCAGGCCGAACAGGGCGGAGTGTAGTTTGGATGGGCTCCTGATTAATCTGCAGCCCACCAGCAACGGATAAGAAAAACGCACCAGCAGCCCACCAGCAACGCATTAGTGGCCGGGAAAATCCAGTGGCAAGACACTTTACTTCGGTGCGGACACCGCACTGACGTGGGTTCGAGTCCCTCCGGGCCACCCACGTCAGTGTCTCGCCCTACTCGGTGAGGCCCTCGGGAGAGGCCCTTAGAAAAAGAAAAGGAAAATAAAAAAGGCCTCGTAAAAACGATCCCGAAGAGGGGGAGCAGGAGCACCTCCTGCAAGTGGGTGAAAGACCCGTGGGGGGTGAAAAGAGATAAATAAATAAATAAATAAATAAATAAAATACAAGCAAAAATAGCGGAAGTATGTGCACCATTTCGATAATTTGCCTATTGTTAGTAGATGAAATGAAATGCATAAATGAAGTGTCAAAATAAGACATCAAAAAAGATATCAGTCACGGCTAAACTCACAATTAAATCCCACACATACGGAAATAAGCTCAAAAGCTTGGACAAGAGCAACAAGAGGCGGATGCAGCCGTCCCTCTTGAGGCGAATGCGGCCGTCCCTCTTCAGCAAACTTGTTCGCTTAGCTGTTTAACATGGATATTGGATATCCCCCTAGTTCTTGGAAAGTCGCAATTACTGCAGAATAAGCAGGTAGGTGGATAGGTGCGGGCGGTGGGGAACTCTATTGTGTGCCATTTTTATGACCCTAGGTCAATATCTTCAAGGTCAGGTGAGGTCAACTGAGGTCAAAATAGCTACATTAGGACCTTGCTTCAGAAACTTCGCATTACCTCAAAAACTATGATAGCAAGAAGGAATCGGAAAACGGTAGAAGAAAGCACTTAAAACGCTCTTTCGCTTAGGTGTCATTAGATTTGACATGAGGTCAATAATTAAAAAAATGATATTTTTCCAGCAAAACTTCATCCGTGAATAAATATATACCTCAGAAAAATAGGACATGACAGCATCGTGTTTCTCTCGTCAAGGCGGTTCGGAGCTAACCAACTTTGACCTGTTTAGGTCAATCAAAAAATTTGACCGGTCAAGGTCAAGGTCAAAGTGATCTAAGTATTTTAAGCTGCACATCAATCGATGCGCCTTGGCAAGACGAACACATTGGTGCCTTTCGTAAGTTTCCATTTCCCATCTATCAAACGTTATTGACAAACAAGTGTTCGTGACCTCGGAGGACAGGGAGTCGCTGCTCAAAAGTTGCAACTGACAGACCAAATGGGCTAAGGTGACATCATCTTCAAATAAATATCCTGTTCCGATTCGTTTCTATTGAAAAGGAAGGATTTTCATTTTTGTCCATTGACTTATATTGGGGAGGTCACGAAATGACCTGACCTCAGGTCACCGATATACAAAAAAATCCGCAAAAAATACTAGTTTAGAAACCTGAGCCCATATAAAATCATCAAAGCTTGAAACGGATCTGTCAAAAACTCTGGCCACGGCAATTGGCACAACCGCAAACTTACAAAGTGGTCATTTCGCATGTTTGTACTTTGATCTGACCTGAGATGACCCAAGGTCAAGACTTTGACACAATATGCGAAATTAAATTCTAGGCAAGAACTGAAAAACGGCGAAGCTGCGCGCCGCCGTTTGCTATGCTCGAAAAACCGGAGGGGGGGGGGGCGTCCCACCATCCACTGCACGTGTTAACGCCACCTACCCAGCCGTCGGCGGCGAGGCCTCGAGCTAAGACACCTCTGGGGCCTCCGTCTGAGACATCGCTGGGGCCTCGGGCTGTGACACTACTGGTGGCCTCGGGCTGTGACACTACTGGGGGCCTCGGGCTGAGACACCGCTGGGGGCCTCCGTCTGAGACACCGCTGGGGCCTCGGGCTGAGACACCGCTGGGGCCTCGGGCTGAGACACTACTGGTGGCCTCGGGCTGTGACACCGCGGGGGGACTCCGGCTGAGACACCGCTGGGGCCTCCGGCTGAGACACCGCTGGGGCCTCCGGCTGAGACACCGCTGGGGCCTCGGGCTGAGACACCGCTGGGGTTCTCCGGCTGAGACACCGCTGGGGGCCTGGCCAATGACCAAGCCCCGAGTCAGCGCTGAGATGATCGGCGGAATGAATCGGGTGGCGAGACATACCAGTCACAGATTCGTCGATAGAATAGTTCAAATGACAGAACAGGACAAGCTACTCCTACTCCAGCTTACGAACGGAATTTAGCTCGCAAACCCTTCATATTATATTTGATAAGCCCTTCTTGGGAATTCGAGGGTAATTGAAAGTTTTACCAACCACTAGCATTTAATGAAAGGGCAGCATGTGCAGGTTCGTAGTTTCCAGAAAGTATTTGACCTATTACATCAAACAGTAGACGGAACACAAAGAAAACGCCCAACGAAGTTTGTGCAGCTTTCATGCCATGGAAAGCAGCGTCATTGAGCAACATTCCAAGAGTTCTCGAACAGTACTGCGGTGACCTCATGCCTTATCACATCCTGGTCGGCGTCGACAGGCGGGGCTCCGAGAGGAGCGGTTCTGCCTCAGCCTCTGAACAGAAGGCCGCCAGTTCAGCAGTCCTAAACACTGAGCAGTGAGCACGGCCCGGAGTTATCAAAGTTATCGATTTATCGGAGTTATCAAGTACGAACGTTATCCTTCGCCATGCCTGACCAAACATGCGTCATCATCATCATCATGATCATTATCAGCATGTGTATTTAATGAAATCATGTTCCGCACACGCACCTGTTTATTGTGTATTTTGTGTAAGTCGACTTCTCTCGTTGGTGGTGGCGAACCTGCGATGATAAGCTCAATAACTACGTAAAAAAACGTCATATCGTGGCGTGGTGGCCAGGGAGCGAGAAAGTGAGTAGACTGAGCTGAACCATCCTGGCTGGTGGACAGGAAATGAAGCAGCAGCGGGGGAGGGTCCGGGACGGTGACGGCTTCAGCAGTCGGCACCAGCTCTCCTCATACCCCTCCCCTCTGAGAGCGGCACCCGCTGCTGGGTGGCGGGGGGGGGGGGGGTCACAACGCGCAGCCGTCCCCCTGAGAGCGGCCCCCGCTACTGGGCGGCGGGGAGGGGGGAAGGTCGCAGCTCACAGCCGTCCCCCTGAGAGCGTCCCCCGCTGCCGGCCACTGTGGCCGCTAATCCCGGTAATTAGCGGGCGTGGAGCTGGCGCCGAGTGGACGGCGGCCGACACAGCCGAGAATTAGTGGCCGGCGCGGCCGTATCACCAGCTGGTGCCGAGAGAGAGATGGGAGACGCAGCTGAGGCGCGGACGGTACTGTGAGATAGCCGACAGCTGCAGCTGCTGTCATGAAGCTCTGTGGCCCGGCTGACAGCTGCAGCTGCTGCCATGAAGCTCTGACCCAGCTGCAGCTGCTGCCGCTCCAAAGTCATACGGACGTGACCCGGCAACGCGAAAGGCGATTTCGCGGTTGACAATTGCTGGGTCACGCGTTCTCCGGGACTCCGTGTCACCTCCACACACGTGTCCCCTGTACTGTTGACCCTGACCTTAGCAGCACATCCACCCCACGGACCTGACCCTGGACCGACGACCGTGACCTCACCACTACAGTCGTCCGCAGAAGCTCCATTGTGGCTGCTCGCCGCTTCCTGTCTCTGTTTTCGTCCAAACTTTGTCCCGCCGCCGACCGGCCGACTCTAGCCGCCGAAAAACAGCTCCTTCCGGCGCCGGAAGTCCAACTTCCGGTGCACCGTCCGGCGAACGACGCACCAATCAGCGGGCAGACCAACGGCGCGGCGAGCGGGCACAGCGCCTCTGTTCGGCAATCATGGGTGAGCTGGATGGCCAGCCACTTGTTGGAAGCCGGGTTGCAATAATTCGCGAAGATAATGCTACCCGTAATACTCGGCGGCGATCCAGAGTTTCTGCTACAATGCTTCATTTAGTACTCCCGAAAGACGCCCAACTCCCAAGCAGAGCTCAGCAAAACATCTCGTCGCCGATGATGACATCCGCGGACCCAGTTTACTCGATAAAATGTCCTTTATAGGAATGTCTCACATGCCTGACACATAGCGGCAGCAAATGACAGGAGGTCGACTCTGGTGACGGGCTTGCTATCTTTGGCTTAGCTCAATATCAGTTTCATCACTTGTTTCCTGGTAGTGTATCTCGTGGCTAGCCTCAGGATGACCTCGGAAATCACATACAGATTATCTCTGTCTCGCACAAAGCTGTTTCACATAAATAGCTGAGACAGAGCTCACAGACTCCGCTACATTTACCTACAGAAGGCTACGGCAGAACGGGCACAGTCTAGGCACACGGCGGCCACCTGACGCGATCAGTCCGGTCTGCGACAGCGCCTTCCTCCAACCGCGTCACGTGGTGCCAGTGAAGAGCTCAGCGCTGTTTCTGCACAAAGTGACTGCCCAGGGGCGGTTTTGCCACACTATTGGTGCTTCGTCTCTGCACCGAGTGAACATTATCAGACCAATGTGAGAACTGAAGTCTGAGGGGCAGAGCAGCGCTGGACAATGAACAGGGACCTGTTGAAATATCGGGGTAGGCGGGAAATATCACAAGATGGCACGAATCGCTTACGTGCCACTCAACTAATATCGTGGAAGCTAAACAGCTTGTACCCCACCCTGACAAAGTGAGCGATATGAAAGCCTCGCAAAAAATGGTGGAGTACAGACTTTGGGTTGCTGACTCTACTGGTCAGCCAATCGAGCGGTACATTTGATATCAATAAAAGCGGCATTATATACGGATGGAAACAACATCGAAATAGAACCATTATCTTAACAGCAAACAAGATATACTGCCTTTCTCGGTCTCGCCCTATGACGCTACAATTGTTATAGAATGTTATGCGTGACGCTGCAGGGGTAGGACCGTCACCGGCTTTTCTAAAAAACGTTTTCCGGACAAGTTTCAAGTCTTTTATGCTGCGCCCGGACCCAACACATGTGCTCGATCGACCAGTAGGCCGCACACACAATCTCCACTCGGCGGTCGGAGGACCAGTAAACAACGCCAGAGCATGTCTATTTTACAGGGCCCCAGATTGATTAATTTATTTTTCAGTAGCAGAGACGCTAACAGAGCCTTGTTTGTAGAGGCTTTTATGCCTTTATAAGCCAGGTGAGGGCGTACGCGAAGCTGATAAATACGTCATGTTCATGGCTGAACAGAACATTACGTAACTGCATCTCAACGGTCGACAATCCATTCGTTCGTTGTCATAATCTTAACGCTTGGAAAAGTGCAGCAAGGAGCCACTTGGGCCCGTTCGGCGTTTCACTAACCTGCCTAAGAGAAGTCAAATCCCATGAGTATTTATATATAACCAATCTCCTTTCTATGAAGTGCGTACCTAATTTAATTTTGAATGACACAAGTAACTGCAGCATTAACATCTTCTGTAAGCCTATTCCAACGTCCCTCAATGCAAACTACTCGAAAATGATGCTGAAGCGGGAAGCCTAGCTTTACTTTGTTTCATGACAAGCTTTTAGTGACAACATCTACATCAATTCGACCTATTAGTTTCGCACGTACCCTTTAAATGTCCAGAGTGCTGACCATTAGCAAAATTGAAGACATCAATGATGTCCCTTCTTAACCTTTTCATCTGAGCGAGAATATGTCCATTTTTTCAGTCTGTCTTCATAAGGCAAACTGCTAATACAATTAATGTGAGTCGGCGATTTTCGAGGGACGCGGCAGTCGCGCAACAGCTGGCCAGCATTAATTGCTGGCCAGATAGGCAGCAATTACCAGGGCAACTACAAAAATAGCTTCACTTTGTGGAACGTGATAAATTTATTTCACAACCGTCATCTACTGCAAGCTACCGCTGTCGTGTCGCTCGCGTCGCGCGAGTCACGCAGTATGAGTCCACCCGTCGGAGATATTATCAAAAGGAAATAGCAAAAAATTGGCCAGCACTGGGCTTCCACCTTCCAAAGAACGCTCTGATCTATGGGCTCATTTCGGCCCTGTTACACCGAAATAAATCTGTCCAATTACTACGTGGAAAGAGTTTTGAGGAGCGAGTCTGAAAAACACGTTGATCTGGCCAAGAACTTTCTAACGGCAGATACTGCTGCGTCGTCAATATCTGCAGCTTTCTCCTCCAGTCCGCGCACTATATTACAAGTGAGGCCATATCGTAGAGGCCATGGCGAAAACGTGATAGGATTGATAAGAGGTGAAAAAGTCATCCGCTATTTCCAAAGCGAGAGAAAAAAAACATGAGTCGGAATTGTAACACACTGGGTGCTTTTAAGACCACTATTCGGGAGGTGATTTAATCTTTGTGACGTGATCGCTGACAATGAATACTGACGCATCGTTTTCGGCTCATATTTGACGCATAGTTTTCGTTTTGATTCATATTTTGTATGCTGTAATCCTCATGACATGAAACCAGAATAGCCACCTCGTGGATGGTTTTTAATACACTGATTGATTGATACTGTAACATATTACACCTTTCCTCAGATGTCATCCGCGGAGGCTACAGCTTAAACAATTAACCCGAGCGGCACAGGGCATCACCAAGTATTTTCAGGAATGAATGTCCTCAATGAATGAATGTCATGACGCCTCCATTCCAACCCAGCGGTCGATATCGCAGCGGGAGCGGCATCGTAGCGTCGGCGTTCCCGTGACCACTCCAGTTTCGCTACATGGTGGACCGGCGATACTGCGCCGCAGAGCACCTGTGCACTGCGGGACAGCCGCACCTCCCGCTCGACGTCCTGCCGCGGCGTCTCGTCTGGCGCGGTCGGACCGGGACGGAGCGGGACGGAGCCGGACGAGGCCGGACGAGGCCGGACGAGGCCGGACGGAGCCGGACGGAGCCGGACGGAGCCGGACGGAGCCGGGCGGGGCCGGACGGAGCTACCCCGGGTGACGGAAAGGACCGGGCAGGCCGCCTCGGCCACTCACCTGGTAGATGAGCTCATCGTGCAGCTGCAGTACTAGCCGGGGCGGCTCCTCACGGCCCTCCCCGGCCGGCCGCCGACAGAGCCGCCGGTAGATGGCGTTAGTGGCGCGCTTAACCAGGTCGGCAGCTGAGCCCTGCACGGTGGTGTTGACCGCCTGCCGCTCCGCTTGGCCTGGGGACAGCTGACATCTCAGTACACAGAGACCCGCCCGCCTGGCCTGGGGACCGACAGCTGACATCTCAGTAACAGAGACCCGCCCACCTGGCCTGGGGACCCACATCTGACATCTCAGTACACAGAGACCCGCCCACCTGGCCTGGAGACACAGCCAGGTGAACACCAGAACGCTCACAGAAGGACTGTCCACCTGATCTTATAGAAACAAACAGTCGGCCGCTCAACAGACCAATCAATACATACAGGCACATAGTCTGGCAAGCAAAGCATCATTTGGAAGTTGAACAGAACTGGTTACCCGCCTGGCCCGTACGGAAACGCCCGAATCGTCAACAGAAAACATGGTCAGACACTAAGCCCCAAGCTCATTATATCAGTAATGTCGGTGATATCGCAGGTATTTGAAGACGCAGTGAACTATTGACAGTCCCCGCTTTCACTGTTCGAAGTTATATCAAGGGAACGAGTGAGTAAGGTAAATGGTTGAAGACGGTCAGACTGAGAGGACGGTTGCTCATCACCGTTCCAGGAACCTGAAGTAATGAACCTTCAGCTCAACGGCAGCACCCTAGTAACCAAGCATCACCGGTCAACGCGCATCTTACCCATCAAATGCAGCGATTATTTTATTGCACTGAATGGCAACGGAAAACTAGCTGTGATGAGGCAGGAGTGGATACGCTTATATCAATCTATAGATACCACCATCTACGGGCGCAACTCCAGTATAACTCAACAGCAAACCATTCAGAGTTACGAGCCAGAATATGCCGGCATGTCATTGCAGAGTGCAGACGCAAACGGGGGAACATTGCATATTGAGAAAGGCAAAACCCTATCTCGTCGATTGCATTTCTTTCCCGATGTTTGTAGAAATAGCTTTTGTGACAACTGGCAAGTCAATACACAGTATAAAATGCAGCACAGCGTATACAGCTGTTAACGGTTTTCACAATATTTAAACCTTAGTATCCGCACGCACGCCTGTGGGACAGACCCGACAGAAGCTTTGTGAGCCCTCGGCAAGACCGGCTTAAACCGCCCAGCTCCGTAGTAGTCGCAAAGCGGACACCATCACAGCTAGTTGGACAATAAATCCCCAACCTTGGGGCAAGAATATGACACTCAGCGTGAACTATGGTGTCGCCATCCGCTAAAGTTAGCGGACAGAGGAGTGGGAGGGCGCCAGAAAGGCCCACGGGCTCCCAGAGCGGTACCTACATTACCAAGCATCACCATGCCTTCGGTCATACATCACCAAACGCTCCGGTCTGTGGCGGTTAAGGCCTCGCTGGTAGGAGTGATGCGGGATTCTCACCGGCGTCTGGCCGTCCGGTCTCCGGCCCAAAACGGGCCTCTTCTGGCCCGACACGCTCAAAGATAGCACAGGGGAACTGAGCGTCCAGGGCCAGCAGGGACACGGTTTACGCCGGAGACCTCACGGGCAGATGCTAGTGAGAACCGGGCCTGAGGGATGGTGCACCAGCCGGGTGGGGAGGCGGGGCGAGGGCAGGGGTGCCCGACCCACCTCGAGCCGCGGCGCTGCCGCTGCTGATGGCCGGCAGGTAGCGGCGCCGGCCGTCCAGGGTGGTCACGTACCCCTGCCTGACGCAGTCGGCCACCACCCGGGACAGGAACGGCCGGATACCTGCTCCACGGCGACACGGGGAAAACAGAGTCAGCACACAGAAACGCACTGTGGACATCAAAACACAACACTGAACGATCAGTACAGCACCGTGGCGTACCATACCACAGTGAAATAACATGCAGACCAAAAATGTAAAAAAATATCTTCCAGCAAGACACAACTCAAACGACAAGGTGGCGCAACTTTGAACACTAAAGGCGACGTAACAATTTAGACTGGCTTCAAAAAGGTAAAACATCGAGCGGAGGGATACCATCTCTCCGCTCGGTGTTTTACCAAAACCAGCAGTTTTTTGGTTTACCAAAACCATCTAGATACGAAATGAGTTGCAACATTTACCTACACCAGGATTGTAACCAGAAGAGGTAGAACGCCTCGACTCAACAGAACAGATTGCGGAACTGGTACAATGAGCGCTAATGCATTCAGTCGGTTCAGCGTTCAGGCCTTCAGCAGTTGTGCTGACAAGGTTATCACAATAATAATGGCAAATCTGCAGCCGGAAAAGGCTAGGCGTCGTCGTCAGTACCTAGAGGCTACAGACAGTACAACAAAACTATCGTCGGTTCCATAAAAGCTCGCGGTCAAAGCGTTTGATTATAACAACACGCGAGCAGCCTCAAACGAACTTTGCAATGTCTACCGATACAACTAAGTTAACTGTCGGGGCACTCCGGCTGCACGCTTTCATTGAGCCGACTATAGCATTATGTATCACTTCTGGGTACAACCGTGTCATCGGCAAATGCCACCATATCGGTAGTTATGCTCTATGCTACCGATGGATATGACGCCGTGTTTCCACTGGTCGTACCGCCGTGTTTTCACAGGCTGTGCCACCATGTTTCACAGGCTGAGCCGCAGTGTCATCAGTGCATTATACGGGAACCGAGCCTTGCCAGTCAGCTGTGGTCTCGTCTGAGGTGCGGTGTCTCGATCGACAGAGAGGACGTCTCCGGCTCGGCGCGGGACATGACGGCCGCTGAGGACAGCTTTACTGCCGATAAGCTGCCGCCCGTGTGGCCGACAGTGACGGTAAATCACCTGTGATTTACAGGGCAGCGATCTGCACCGGAGGGCCCGACCGCAACGGATTCCACATGGTATCGTCCAACGGCCACACACTGGCAATGTCAAGGAACGGATAGTCTTGTCTGTCTGTCTGTTTGTCTGTTTATATGTTTGTGGATCTGTTCTGTCTGTCTGTTTGTCTGTTGATATGTTTGTGGATATGTCTGTATGTTTTCTGTTTATATGTTTGTGGACCTGTCTGTCAGTTTATCTGTTTATATGTTTGTGGATCTGTCTGTATGTGTGTTTATATGTTTGTGGACCTGTCTGTCTGTTTGCATGTTTGTGGATCTGTTCTGTCTGTTTGTCTGTTTACATGTTTGTGGATATGTCTGTTTTCTGTTTATATGTTTGTTGACCTGTCTGTCCGTTTATCTGTTTATATGTTTGTGGATCTGTCTGCCTGTCTGTTTATATGTTTGTGGATCTGTCTGTCTGTTTGTCTGTTTGTGGATCTGTCTGTCTGTTTGTCTGCTTATATGTTTGTGGATCTGTCTGTCTGTCTGTGTATATGCTTGTGGATCTGTATGTCTGTTTATATGTTTGTAGATCTGTCTGTATGTCTGTATGTCTGTCTGTCTGTCTGTCTGTCTGTCTGTCTGTCTGTCTGTCTGTCTGTCTGTCTGTCTGTCTGTCTGTCTGTCTGTATACGCCTTCTAGTGATGGACGCGTCCGCTGCCGGCAGATGGCGTCTATTTTGACGACCCGGCGCTGCCCGAGGGCTGGACGAGGAAGTGTGTACAGCGCTCCACCGGGGCGTCGGCCGGAAAATGGGACGTCTACGTGTACAAGTAAGGAATTCCTCCGGGGTGGGACAGCGGTGCGGCCAGGGACACAACCGTCCCCTGTCATGCTTCCACAACTGTTCCGTCCCGGGAACTCTGAGCTCGCTCCACACAAGACTCTATTGCTCTATTGCCCTATCGTCTTGAGGTGCTCGCCACAAGGTTTCGAGTGACGCAAATTGAGAGTATTCTGCAGGAATAATTATCTGCGCTGCTTTCACCGCATGAGCTCAGCTGTCTGCGGCGTTGGCTTAGCGTGTTTCTTGATTAGGAAAGGAGTTGTTTTATTCGTTGATTGCGTATTTGTGTTGGTGTGATTTATTGTTTCTCGATCCTTCCGTGCCCGATATGCATCACTTCTAATTGTTAGTAATTCCTCACAAGGATGATGTCTTATTGCTTCATGAACTGAAGGAATGCATCCCTTTCTAATCTGCTTAATGCTAGTCTACAACTGCATACTTGTAGGCCATGTCATCGGCGTGTCGTTGTTTGTCTCGATATCTGGTTGTATTTGCTCTATCGTCACAATATTCCCCTGATTCAATTTTTAACACTCCCTCTCTCCCTCTCTTCCTCTCTCCCTCTCTCCTTCTCTCCCTCTCTCCCTCTCTCCTTCTCTCCCACTCTCCCTCTCTCATTCTCTCAATCTAGCCATCTCGCACCTCAGCCCCATCGGTAAGAAGTTCCGATCGCAGAACGAAGTGCGCGCCTACCTGGAACAGATCGGCAGCGACCTGGAACCGACTCGCTTTTGTTTCAACGCGCACGGCCAGGTGGGCATGCCTGCCGCCCGCCGCGTGCGAGACGGCGGCATCAAGGTGGTGCGCGTGGCGTCACACAGCGCCAAAGTGCGCGCCGCCCAGGCTGTCAAGCGCGCGCGCGGTCTATCCGTGAAGACCAAGCTGCGGGCGCCGGCCGGATCCGACGACGTGCACCAGAAGATCAAGCTCAAGTTTAACTTCGCGCGGCGACGGCTACTGCCTGCCGGCGGACGCCAGCCCGGCCAGTCGAGACGACCGCGCGCGAGCTGGGCTCGGACGTGACCTGACCCGTGACCTGACCTCGCAGGAGGAACGTGCAGGACTAAGCGAGCGGCGGCACGCTGGCACGTCCGATTTTACTGTTTTACTCGGAGAGTTGTCAGTGTTGATAAATGATTGTGTCCGTTCGACGGCCTCCGTGCAACGCTCCGTCGGGATGCGTTGTTGATTGAAAATAATGCCGTGTGGAATTGCTCTTGTGTTGTGAGCGGTCTTCGCTTGCGTAATGAAATGCTCGAAGTGGACTTCTTTTACGAGATATGATTTGCTAATACAGTGTTTTGTAGATATTTGCTGTTTTGAGCTTATATGTATAAGTTTAAATATTTAGTATGTTTAGGGATGGCAGCCTACCAGCATCGTTGTGTCTTCCACCCAATGATGGCGTCTGTTTGCTTATTTACTACTGCATCCTAAAGTCGAGTCTTTTCAGTTTCAGTTTTTTTTCAGTCAGTTGACAGTGTTACTAACCAGGTACAGATGTACGGGGTATAATTTATTGGCCACCTTTTTAGCACTCACAACTTAAAAAATCCTCATTGGCAACTTATTACAAGGAACAACAACTTCCCCTCAAGCCCAACTTTTTCTTTATCTCAGTCCCTATCATGTAAATCTGCTGGCTTTGACACATCTGGATGCTATTATGGACACAATCAGCCCTGTCTCAAAGTTGGGTGGGTAACAATATTCAGAGCCTGTTGCCACTTATCTGACCTAATAGATATCACATAGTCACAGAATAATCACAGATAATTGAACTGGCACCTGCTGCACCACACATGCTTTGACGGTGCTGAGTTTTGCCATTTTTTTATTGCCTGATGAGCTAGGGCCAAATTTGAGCGGAATATTCAGGTTTCAGCTGAATACAGCCAACCATGGTTTGATTTTAAGTAGGCGATTAATTGTATGCCCAAATGTACTACTACTGGCGCCTCTCGCGGCTAGCAATGGTACTAAAAGTAACCACCGCATGACGATTCGGAAGAACAATGTGCTTTGTGCATTACCTACATTCCACATAAATTTGTAATCATGTAATATGCTTTGATGTATTATTTAATAACATGTATTTTTGAAATAGCATTAGCACATCAGAAAGAAGCATGACATACTCCTTCCGGAGGCCCAGTTTCCCTTCCTGAATGTTCTGTTAGAGTGTTGCTCAGTGGGATGAATGATGAGGTAATCTTCGAAAATGACTGAAGTAATGCGTCGGAAACGCGTTTTAATGGCCAATCCCTAACTTTACATCGATGGATGAAGGCAGTCGACCCGCGCCGTGCCGATGCCCGAGGCCACCTTTGGATTATAGGGGGGGGGGGGCGTTTCGATGCCGCCCTTTGTAGCTCGGCTCCTGAGAAACGTGGATAAAAAAAGAAGAAATTAACGTTGAGAAGTTCGTCAAACCGCATTTCAATACTACTATATACTTCAGTCATTTTTCGCTCCGGTCAATATTCAGGTCACTGGAGGCTATCGATGGTAATTTTTTTCATTCAAGGACATTTCTCAGGACCCTACCCCCTTATTTCGGAAACTATGCTAGCTAGGAATAAACCGAGGAAAAAATGCCCGAAAACTCTTAAAAAGATTTTCCGCGAAGGTATCGCCAGATTCGAGCCCGAGTAAATTGAGGCTCCAGGGATGTCCGTGAAGTTAGCGGCAGCGGCATCACACAGTTCCAGCGACCACCTCCGATTTTCGCTAAAATTCGTATATACGTCAATGACACCATGCTAATTCCAAAAATCAGGTCCATTTTGCGATAGCAATCGACCTTCAAGGTCAAATTCAAGGTCAAACGAAGGGGAACGCTCTAGAGTCTAAAGTTACCGTCCGATTACAAAATAAATGGTGCCAAACGATTCCTTAGGTCAAATTCTAGCGTGAGCGAGACATTCAGCATTATAGGTCATGACCTTCAAGGTCAAATTCAAGGTCAAACGAAG
>JARFNZ010003136.1:0-14998 GCA_031763405.1 Balanus nubilus
CTTTTCACCTGGTGTATCGCATGTTTGAGATAGCGCCTGGTAAGTGAGATGGGGATGCCATCCACGTGCATCAGGTCTGGCAGTTTGTCCACCTCGATCATGTTCCAGAGCGAAGGCTTACCACCGAAGCGCGCAGTCACCATACGACCCCGCACACGCTGTGGTGGCATGCGAACGAATGACAGACGCGCACCGCTGGAAGGTTCCTTCCTTTTCGAAGGTTCCTGACTGAGGGACTTCTGTGACGGTGTCGTCTCGTTGGCATTTGGCAGTTCTCTGCTGTTGAGTCGATGCTTCGAGGCAGACTCTGGTGGAGCTGCTGTCTTGAAGGTGGGCTCAGGTATGTAACTCACTGGTTTCTTCGAGGATGGTATCGGCTGAGCGGCGTCAACCTCTTGGGAGGACAGAAACGATGACGGTACCACTCGGAACTTCAGTGGTCCGTTTAAGGTACAGTATTTTTTGGACTTTGATGGCAGGTTTGGAGCTTGGCTTCCTTTGTCCGATGATACGGGCGTGAGCGATTCTTTTGAGATGAGTGCCTGATTCGACGCCAGAGTTTCTTCCTGGTTTGATTGTGGCTTTGAACCAAGGAGTCTTTGAGAGTTTGCTATCGGCTTAACATACCGTGCTTCTTTGGAAGAGCATCCCGGCTTTGTCACTCCTGCTTTTCGGGACATGCGTTGCGGTTTCGAGGCCCGTTCCTTTTTGGAGCTAGATGGTGGTGCAGGCACAGCCAGCTCTGTCACCGAAGATGGGTGTTGGGCAAGTGGGCTCTCTACAAGCGTCATGCCGTTCACTGTTGTAACTTTTGCCACGTTGATCAAACTTCCTGCGTTTGGGGGGTCTTTGGAGCTTCCCGTTGATTCAGAGACGCTCAAACCCGATGAAGCGCGGGTTTGCGACGAGGTCTCACTTGCTACCTGTGTAGAGCAAGATGGCTGGACTCCAACAGGCACGCCCGGCACCGGCAGCCTGGATGGGTCTCTTGGTGTGCCGGAGCTGGAAGTCGTCTTTAAGCCAGTTGATCGCGACGGTTGTGCAGGAGACGGTTCTCTGGCGCTCGATGTTTGTTCTAGTGTGGCAAGAGCCCGCGAGGCAGTCGACACATTTGCCAGCAACACGTCACTTGGCTTGCCGTGGCGTATCAGTTTCACAGGGGCCGACCGGCTCGTCGACTTCTGGGCCGGCTGACCGGGTAACTGTGCAGAGAGCGGCAGCACCCGCGGACAGGGAGTCTTCGATGACACCCGCTCTACGGTGGTTGTCTTTTGTGCGGCGATGATGGCCATCCTCAACGCCTCTCTTTCTCGACGCTGGATCGACACGATCACTTTATCAAGACCACCACTGTTACCGGCGGTCGACTCAGTGCTCGGAGTAGCATTCACGCCTCCTTGCCCATTGCCAGACACGCCACTGTGGGCAGTCTGTGCGGCGTGGGCAGCTGCACTCTTTTCTACTGAGTGACCCGTAGGAGTAAGGTCTGTATCGGCGCACAGAATGTTGTTTCCGATGTTCGCATTGGTCACGATGCGATCGCCTTTGATGGCTATCTTCAAGTGACCCTTTGTTTGATGTTGCACCATCAGCCCATGTGGTGAAACCACCCCCGCAGTCTTAAATCTCTTCCCTCCCTGCGTCACGGCTATGATCTTACCGTCTTCTACACGTAACCAGATACGAGGAGGCTCGCTAGAAGCCACACGCTTCCGGGCAAGTTCGTTTGCAGGAAGTACTTTCTGTTGTGCCTCTTTCTCACCAGCAGGTTTGCTGCTGTCAAGTGAGAGGGCCCGCACTTCGCCGCCAGAACCCACAGCTGCACTCGCGTGTAGCTCTTCACCACCCTGCATCACCGGCGGCGCTTCCACTGGTGTGCTGGCGAGGCTATCGGGTTTGGCGTCGCTCGTCGATGCAGTGGGCTTGACCGCTTGGCAGGTCTTCAGTTTCTTCGTTGTCGACGCACTCATTGTGACCGGTACCAACGGAATGTTGGTTGCACCCAGGTGCCAGACGTGCCGGATGTCAAGCACAGTGAGCATGTAGTGGACGGCGGCGTTGGTCTCCACACTATCGGTGAAGCCGCAGAGGATGCGCACAGCTTCCGTCATCCACTCCTTCTCTTCAGAAGCCACCTCTACCGCACCGATGACCCAGAATGCTCCGGTTATGTCCTGGCGCAGCATCACCATACCGTTATCATGCAGCTTGTGGGACAGCATATCTACGCGGTGTAGCTTCGCGTTCTCACCGGACCGTGGCAGCTGGTTCGGATACAGTACGAGCCCGCCATCAGCGCTTGTCAGCCGTGAGCGGCCGAACTTCACTTGGTAGTTCAATGTGACGAGCGGCACGCGTCGCAGCTGCCCCGCGTTGCCCTCGATCGTCACAGATGTCATGGCGGGTCCCTCGGAAGGGTTGCGGAACTGACGGCCAGAGCTGTCCACCACCACCACGTCGTTCGCTGGCTGGACTCGCCACATCACGCCCGGCAGAATCGGCGCCCCGGAGAGTACGCTCATCATGCCGTTGTGCAAACGCACGGCATAGTGCCGGTGGGGTTCGTCCACTTCGATGTTTTTCTCCACCGTTTCAGTCGGTACGATGCACACAACGCGCGCTACCTCCAGAATGTTGACTGGTTCAGGTAGAGGGATGATAGGAAGCACACGTCGCGGAGGGACAGGCAGGCGCGGCGCCTGCGCCCCCTCGTACAAAACGCCCGCCAGGAAGCACGAATCCTGCTGCGGCAGGAACTCCAACGGAGTGGGTGCCTTCCCGAACGCGAACGTGCGCGCCGTGTGCTCGTGGCGCGGCCGCGAGGCGGTAGAGCGCAGTGCCACGTTGCGTCCAAGCTGTAGCAACCGATGACACGGTGATTTGTAACAGCAACCATTTCGCGCATACTCCTGGCAACCGTGTACTTGGTGGATGAAGCAGAACGGGCGCACAGGAGGCATCCGGTAGAGAGGCACCCGCACTTTGACTCGGCACGCCAGCTGAGTATACTGCGCGTCCAGAATATCTTCGTCGTGCGTTGGGAGATGGCATGGCAGCGTGAATCGCCGTCGAGACTCCAATGGCAGTGGGCTGTCGCCTGAGGTCACGAGTGTCAGAGGTCCTCCGTACCACACATCCTGCTTTGTGAACCGGATCGGAACCTTGCGTGCTCGCTTTGCCCGACCTCCGGCCACCGAAGCTGAAGTTTCGGAACCACAGAAAGCAACAGGCGGGGAGGGATTGCAGTCAGGAGTTGTCTGATGGGTAGCTTGGAATGGGGCTGATAGAGCCGAGGTGACGCCAGAAGTATGGTCCGTGCAAGAACAAACCAGCATGCACTCGTCGCGGCCGCAGTGTTCCTTCACACGTCGGGCACACGTCAAACTACTGCAGACACAGCCCAACTGACAGAATTCTTTCGAGCACGTTGGTTGTTGAACCGCCGGATAAGAGTTGCATGCTTGAGTCTGCTGTGGAGGAGAGAGGCCTAGGCGAAGCATCTCTCTTCTGTAGCTTGCCGGCATGGGTGAGGTGAAGGGTTCCGTGGCAGGCGGTTGTTCGATAGATTCTTGGGTCTTATGTGGTGACAGGTCAGTTCCCAAGCTCAACTCAAAGACGCCCTCTTCTCGGGTAGATTCATGTGCATCTCCAATCGTGGATGAACGGGCAGCTACCGGATCACGTGCGCTCGTTCCTGCCTCCGCCTCACTATCTGATGCACCAGGATCATGTGCATCACCTCCCCAGTCCATGACAAGATCATCACCAGATGATTCCTCAACTGTTCCTCTATCTGGAGACAAGATCCTGTCTTCATCGATCTTTCCTTCGTCACCAGACTCATAGTCCACGCCTTTCATCAGTTGTGAGTCTCTGATGCTACTACTGCCGTCGTGAATGGTCGGTGAATCCGAGACAGACTCGCCGCTGGAGCTGACGGCCTTCGTTGGCGCGTATTCAGTACATGTTACAGCCTCAGTTGCCGTTGAGGTGATGGTTTCAGTGGCAGTTTGTTGCAGGTGATCTTCGATGTTTTCAATTGAGACAGGATGGAGTGGCGTCCGTTCAGCGAGCTCGATATCCACGGACCATCCTTTTCCAGACACAGTTTTTGGTCCCGTGACGTCCTGTAAGGAATTTGATTTTGAAGTCACCTCATCTTTTTCTTTCTGCTCCAGACACCGCTTGTCGGCAGCACTATCATCTTCCACTTCTGATTGGTCATTTGAGTTCACTTCTACATGAGGGTCCATCTCCGCTTCAGCCATTTCCTCTATCTCTTGCGGTTGTAGAAAGTTTTCTTTTTCCTTGCCTTCCACTTTTCCTTCCCTGGAGTCCGGTTGCTCTTTGGTACGGTCTGTCAGTTGTTGCCCATCGGTCTCTTCTTTCTTTTCCTCCATCCTCCGGCTTCTCTCATGGAGCTCTAGGTCCCGTTTTTCTCGATCTTCCATCTCCATATCACCCGCTTCTTTCTCTTCCTCGTTTTGTTGGTTCATCCGTTGCTCCAAGGCATTTGCCATCAACTTCCGCTTTGTCACTCGTGTCTGTGGTGTTGATTTTCCGCCTGCCACCGCCTTGACATTTGAGTCAGCACGCACCACTGACGCAGCCATCCGCGCCAGGATGCAGTCCACTTGAACCGTGTCGACGCGGAACTCGCGGTGACGCCAGGCGTTCACAACCGCGTCAACATTCTCAGGGCGCACGATTCGGCCAGGAGTGGCGACGCGGAAAGCACGAAGGCCGTCCGGCACCGAAGGGTCATGGTCACCTGGCAGAGAGCCACGTATCAGTAGCTGCTGGTGTTGATCATAGACATACAAGGAGGTGCCATGCGCGTTGGTGGGGTTGTCCCAAGCGCGGCGTTCGGCCAGTGAGCGGTCTGTGACGCGACTCAGCGGCAGCAGACGGCCGGCGCGTGACACGAGTGGCATGTGCTGACCACGCGGTGATGCCGGACGGCGGCGAGGCCGTACTACTGCGCTGACTGGTACAGACTGGAACTCGAATTCAGGTTCGGGTTCAGCCGCCTTCGCTCTCTCAGCGGCATCAGCGCGCTGTTTGGCACGCCCCTCTTCAAGTTCTTCTTTGCTGCAGTAGCCGAGCCAGGCGAGCCGCTCCAGCACCGTTCGACAGCGCGGCTCGTCGGGCTCCCGTTCGGGCCGTGACAGCGGCGGTGGTGGGGCGCTCTTTTGCTGCGACGGTATCGGCGGTGGCGAGGCAGCCCGCACCACGCTGGCCGCAGCCGCCACACCGGGCGTCCTGAAGCTGATCCTCAGAGCACCGTGATCTCGGAGATAATCATCCAACTCAAGACTGGAGAAGATCCCCGAGTCTGACACTGCTGGCACAGTGGCCAATACTTTGAGCCGCTCAGCTAGAGCAGGGTCATGTTCCACACGTGGGTGTGGACCAGCTATCTCAGACGTCAATGAGAACACTTCTCGTGCTATCTTCTTGATATGCTCGTAGGAGTTCCGCTGATGAGAGCGATCATGATCGAATCGTGATGATCCAGGTTCACATTGACACGAACGAGGAATGGTAACAGTCGCGGCATCCTCATTCTTCATGTCTTTGTCTAAAGTGGGCGAAGATGACCGAGAGCGCTGGTGTTTTCTGGCAAAGAAGCGATTGTTCCGTAACGAACCTGAAGCTGACCGCGACCCACGAGGACGACCAGGGGGACGACCAGGGGGACGACCAGGGGGACGACCAGGACGACCACGAGGACGACCAGGACGACCACGAGGACGACCACGGCCACCAAGACAACCACGACCGCGACCCTGACCATGCTGGTTGGGCGCAGTGATCAACAGTTCCGTGACTGGCAGCTCGAACGTCCCAACAGCATTGCACTCTAGAGTCCGCTCTTCCTCGACTGCCATGTCCAGGTCGGACGAGCTTGATGAAGACTTGTACAGCTCGGGGAGCTTCGTCCGGCACAGTTCCGTATCGGAGAGATCCAGGAAAGGGTCCCAGTCTGGATCCTTCCAGTCAATGGCGGGTGGCTCGTGAAAGAGGTGAGCTCTGGCCTCCCGCTCAGCTTTCATCCGTGCGATGGCGGCCCGTCTGTTGGCTTTGCGTCGATCTCTGCGCCTCAGTCGACGGGCGCGCTGCTCTTCACGCCGCGTGAAGCGCTCCATTCCCGATACGCTGGAGAACGACACGAACCGGAAGCCATCGATGACATCCACTTCCTCGCCACGCTCGCCACGGTACGCTGCGTGCACCGAACGATGAGGCTCCTCTAGCGAGCGCACACGTCGAACCTTACGCGTCGGTTGCTCTCCCGTACTTTGAGAGGCCAACGCGTCTCCCGAAGTCGTCACCAGCAGACACTCGGAGGCCCAGACTGACGTACTGTCCGTAAGGTCACAAAAGAAGGCCTCCGAGAAGCTGTCGTCATCACCCAGCTCGTTCTCCATTTCAATCAACTCTTCGATTTCCAGCGCAGCGCGCGCGTTCTTATACAAATGGTTGGCCTCTCCCTCGATCTTAGAAGACGTCTCTGCGTAGTCGCCGTCCACGTCAGTGCTCACCTCAAGCATTGTCTCCCAGATGAGGTTGTCCTCCGCAGGCGTCGGCATCAGGTCCTTGGTACAGAGCGGCTCCCAGCCACACTTGAGGAAACGCTCCAGCGTCAACACAGGACCCACCGGTCGTCCACGCGGCAAGGGCAGTACACGCCCAGAATGCAAGAGTCTCATGCGTCGCTTATATTCGACGAGAGTCTCTCCGGCTGGAAAACGGCGCTGTATACCAGACCCACACCGTTTACGAGGGCCTCGCTTTCTACAAGAGAGTGGTTGGTCAGCAGCTTCATCCGGGGCTGTTGTGTTCGCAGGCATCGTGTTAAGGTCACTTACAGTGGGAACGGGGTCGCTCATAGCCACTGCCGAGTCAAGAACATCCGCAATCGAGTCGTGGAGCGGTGAAACATTGTCACTAGTATACCTCACGGAGTCGCTGACGACTGCAGTTGATGCATCAACCACCGCCACCGGCTGAGAAGAGTTCTGATCAGTTGATGGGAGATTGAACTCCTGGCCATCAGGTTCTCTACGGTGATCTTCAGTGGTGGATGCTGTGTTTGTATCTTCCAACGACATCGGAACTGCAGGGTCCACATTCTTTTGCGCCGTCGCTTCCTCCACGTTCGTGAGCGCAGACGCGAGTGAGGAACCATTGGCAGTTGCGGGATCACCAGTAGGAACACTCTCTCGGATGCGCCTTCTCTTCGAACTTCCCAAAGGTTCGCTAGCCATCGCTTGGCGTCGAGCACGGTACTCACGTTTTTTTAGGGCGGCGAGAGAAGGATTATCAAGGCGACGTCCTCCTCCTCGCCGCTTCGCTCTACAGTTCGGTCCATTGTCCGGTTCTGAGGTATCAGCGGTGTGTGACGGCACCGTCTCTGAGGTCACCACTGCCTCCGCCTCTTTCTTCGGCCTTGCTTGTTGAGATCCTTCATCCGTCCGCCCAGCGCTCTCTGGTGCGTCGTCATACACGGAGGACGACTCGGGAGCTGGGTGGGATACTGCCATATTTGCCCGACCTCGCTTGGAGCGTCCACCAAGCGTCAAACCGTGTGACAATCGATATGCGCGCTGGTAGCCAAGTCGGTCCGGTACTAAGCGAGAGAAGCCACCACATTTACGTCCGCGGTACCGCCGGCGGTTTCCAGCCAACGACTGCTGTGGAGACCTCTCACCAGTTGCTGGAGGACTGAAAGCCGCGCCATCAGATTCTGTACGGTGGTCTTCATTGGGGGATGTTGTTTTTGTTTCCTCCAACGACACCGGAACTTCAGAATCCATATTGCTCGGCGCTGTCACTTCCTCTGAGTTCGTGGGTGCAGAAGCTTGTGAGGAACCGTTGGCAGATGCAGAATCACCGGTGGGAGCACTCTCTCTGATGATTGTTCTCCTCGCAGGGCCCAGAGGATTGCCACCCATCGCTCGGAGTCGATCACGGTATTCTCGTTGTCTGAGGGCAGCGAGAGAAGGATTCTCAAGGCGTCGTCCACCTCCTCGCCGTTTCGCTTTACGGTTTGGCCCTTTGTTCTGCACACCACTCTCTGGTGTTGTGGGCTTCGTCACCGCTGATCCCGATTCTGACTTCCCGGCCTTTATAGCGTCTACCGCGGCTCCACCAGGTCCAGACTTGGGCACACAGCCGCTCGTTCCACCCGGCTCGGATATCGTGCCGCTGCGCCCAGAGCAGTCGACTGTCTCACAGGTGCCGACAGGCCAGTCCGGCGGAAGGCGGCCAATCCGCGCATAGCGTCGCACCGCACGGATCAGCGGCGACTGCAGGACCACGCGCGACGCGGTCCCACCACCCCGTCGGCCTCTGCCGCAGCGACCGCGTCCCCGACGGACAGAGCTCGCCGCATGCCCCACGGTACCGCTGTCCGGCATCTGGCTATTATCCCCCTCAGCAGGGGTAGTGCTCACCTCTCCGCCGGACGACGCATCGCGTATCTCGCACTTCTCTGACAGGTGACTGGCCTTCGGGTCGGTTTGGGCAGCTGTCGCTGCTTCCCCAGCGGTGGAGATAACATCTGGTGCAGCTGTTACTGCACTGCTTTGCTTCCTTCGCCGCCACCGCCGTCGGCCGATGAAACCGTCCTCGTCGTCTTCAGACTCCTGCCATTTCGCCTCCATGGCTTTGCGAGTCGGAATACGGCGTCTCGATTTTCTTCCGTCACCTTGAACGCTCTGCGTTGATACGTCTACGCTCTGCTCAATTTTGCTCGGGATGACGTGAGTTTCGCGACTGAAGATCAGCTTCTTATGCACGACCCCGTTGCGACCACGTTTGATGGTGATCTTCGGAAGCGGTGGACGTGGATCCTCGACGCTCGGTGCGACCGGCAGAGGTGCGGACGATGCATGGGATGGTGATGGCAGTGATGGTGGCGGTGGCAGAGAAGTTGGAGGTGTTACCGCTCTGCCTGCGGGCGGCCGAGGGTTACGCGGCAGGCTGGCCGGCCGTCTCCTGCCCCTGGTCCGCCGTGAAGTGCGACCCGACACCGGCGTGGTCGGCACGGACACAGTAACGGCGGCTGTGGCTGCGTCAGTAGAGTTGGACGTGGTGGTGACCTGGGCTGTCTCCGAGCCGTCCGACGACGGGACTTCGTTCGGCATCAGACGCTCCCAGCTGGCGGCAGCGCCCTCGCCTCTCTCAGAGACCGAGGCCCCACTTGACGTTTTCTTAGCACCAGCCCCGTCTGAGGTGTCAGTTTGGACCGGCTGTGCTGCGGCCTCAGACTGTTGCACCGTGCTTCTTCCCTTGCCCTCCGTCTCTGGCACCGTCCTGCTACCCTCGCCCTCCGTCTCTGGCACCATCCTGCTACCCTCACCCTCCGTCTCTGGTACCGTCCTGCTACCCTCACCCTCCGTCTCTGGCGCCGTCCTGCTACTCTCGCCCTCCGTCTCTGGCACCGTCCTGCTACCCTCGCCCTCCGTCTCTGGCACCGGCATTGCCTTGAGCAAATACTTCGCATTGAGCCTGTCTGGCATGGAACAGACAACACGCCGGTCAGGCGGTTCAAACCCGGCAGCTGATTCTTCCCGCGCGTACTCACCGCGATTCATCACTTCAGCCAAGGCAGCCTTCATCCTGGGGATCAGCTCTTTCTTCAGGTTCGTCGCCATGCTGACAGTGCCGCTCTCCTCTGTGAAACAGAAATTCGAGTCAAGAGCACAAAGACAGAAATATGGATGTGGGGATGACATTCATTCAGATGTCCAAGCATTACAGAAAAAAAGGATGTCAGATCCGAAATATTCACAAAATCGGGGCAGTTTCCATATTATCTCATCACATCTCGCGACAAAATTTAACATTGGGCGTTGAATTCCCGTGATTCACTCGATGGCAGTCACATACCTATTCCGAATCTCCACAATCTCGTACCTATCCCTAAATATCCCGAGCGATCTATGGTAAAAACAAAGTCTGATTTTAACTGGTGAAGGAAGATAAGGATCGCGAAGTAAAGGGGTAATGAAGTAGGGG
This sequence comes from Balanus nubilus, assembly GCA_031763405.1. NCBI lineage: Eukaryota > Metazoa > Arthropoda > Thecostraca > Balanomorpha > Balanidae > Balanus > Balanus nubilus. The sequence continues at coordinate 10,027 of JARFNZ010003136.1, forward strand.
AAAGCGGGGTAAAATGAGGCACCCGGGTAAGACGGCCTTTTTTAAATGTTATCGCTGGACAAATGTAAAATCATAGGGTTAAATTTTAGACTCCCCGGAAGTGTAACTAAATGAGGTGCACTAGTCCTCTCAGTGGAAACTCATCTTCAAATAGTACTCAAGGAAAAGGCTTATATGTTCTGTTACTATTTTTACCGGTCTTCAAAGACAATTTATTCAAAGGACAAGTGAATCACAATTGTAAACTAGTGGCCATTTGATGGTCAGCACATGTAGAAATTCGGTGAGCATCGATATGTTTCCCATGCCCAGCAACTTTCGGGCAATATTAATTTTGCCATAATAGTGCCCGTGGGGTATAGTGGATGGGGCAAAATGAGCACCCGGGGCAAAACGGCCACAACGTGGTCCGGTTAGCCGGAACGCAAGGTGGATACAGCGATAATGTTTGAGTTAAAACTGGCCACTAATATAATATTTTTGGCCGTGATCAACGCTGGAAGAAGGTATAGGATGATAACTAAGGACCAACTTGTCAATGTGCATATATAAAAAAACGTTTATGTTCCCCCTCAATCAACACATTTGAATCGAAATCATTACTAGATTCTTGTAATAAAACCCGGATAAAAATACGTTTCTAATTATGAATGACGAGGAATCACAATTGTATCTCAACTAATAAGGGAGTTAAATAAATGGTGGAAAGAACACAAAATAAGTTACCCGCCATTCAGTCCATTTTGCCCCAGATGGTGGTCCGTTTTGTCCCAAGCATGGAGCAAACTGGGAAAAAACATTGCCTGATATTTTTCAACGTCATATCATTGCATGAATTGTCACCGTGCCAGGGATAGACAATGTTCCTGCTAGGGATAGACAATGGAACGGCCTTCACGATTATCTAGTTGCAGATTTTGTGGGACAAATAATCAACGTCCTATAGCCCAAGAACTGTTACGGTGTCCGTCCTGCCCCGCTTTCCCATATCCAAGATGGGCGGTATTACCGCCGAGGGCGGAGTTGCCAACTGAGCACAAAGCTGGTCTTTGAAGAAGCTTTATCATGAAACTGAAAGACCATGTTCCATAGAGACACGTGTTCATCTGGAACTGTCCATGATCAAATCTCGTCATGGTCTCTTGGAAGTCGTCATGGTCAGTGCAATGACGTCAAGTAGGTCAATGACCTATTACATGACTCATCTGTTAACTTTGCTGTGTCCGAAGTCTTTGGTACTAATAGAATCGTCTTAAAATGATTGTATTTGTATTCCATCATTTTTTAGAAATACCTGTAACTAAGAACACTTATGCAGAAGGTGCTCCTTTTAACTATTGAAGAGACGCACCGTTTCCACTGACAGTGACATTTATCACACAGTTGTTGAAAACAGGATTGTTCATCGCGCTCATGTTGAATCCCCGACCTCCGGTCTGTGCTGGTGCCGCTGACCGATCCCCAGACGTGCTTGTTTGGGCTTCAGTTTGCAGGAGAGCTGATCTTGCCATTCTCCTTTGTGTATCCAAATCTGCGTCGGTGTATGCTAGCGGGCTTCCCGTGTTCTTGTGTCCAGTTAACTGGGCAATGTGCTGTGGGGGACGTCCGCTGTCTAACAGCCGTTTCACTGCTGTTTTCCTCCCAATGTGATTTACGAAGCGTCCTTGTAACCCTGCCTGCTGTGCAGCTTTTGACATCAAGTTCCCTTAAGTTCTTTCCCCCATCGGCGCCTTTTTAAACCAGATCCTATCTTGGTCTTTTTTCGCATGGTTGATCGCCAGGAAAAATCTTGCGTCTTCTTTTGTCTCTTCTGGTCTCTTCTGTTTCATCGTTGTATACGCCTCAACAGGGAAACGCGCCTTGTCCTCACTTGCCCATAGTTTGGGGGTAAAGCTTTTGCAAGATCCCGCCTTAGAGACGTCGCCCTGGCGTGTTTTGGTGAGGCGCTCATTGAATTCGAGGTACTCTTCTCCGTTTTCATTATTGAGCTTCACATCGCCCCACCGCATTTGTGCCGATTCCTGCCGACATCGCAACCCAAAACCCACTGGGAAGAACCATCACAATGTTGTTATGAGAGCCATTGGTGATTTTAGACCAAACACAACTTTCCCCCACAGCACTTCTTCGTCGTCTTTGGTTAGTGGCTGCCAAGACCATATAGGTGTCTGCGCTCGATTTGATCGGTTTCCTTTGCCATGCCCCTTAAGAATTTTCATTTTCGTGGCCATAGACAACTGAGAAAGAGCAAAAAGCGCAGATTATGCGATTTTTTATCCATAGCCGTGCTCGCACATATATCTTTCAACGGAGTATTGCATCGCCTTTAGCGATCCTGGCTCCAACTCAGCGCCATCATCACGCTTCACATCTTTGAAGAACTCTGCCAGAAAAATATCAAGGCGTCTTGGTTCAATGTTTTCAATCGGTTCCGTCATCTGCTTTACAGCAAGAAAGGATTGAACCTTCCGTATATCAGAGACAGTTCTTGCTTTGGTTCGTATTGCTTGGTTTTCATTAATGGAAGACAAGATGTTTCCTTTCTTTCTTTTAAATCGTTTGCCTCTAAATTATTAATATTTTGTGGATATCATCGTCAGAGCTATTTTCTAAGAAACTTGAACAAAGGTCAAAGAAAGGGAGTTCCCTATTCATATTAATTACATTACTATCGGAAACGTTTTCGCTTGCCTGACACTTCAAACGGCAGATAAAACAGTTTTGGTTTTGCGTTAGTTTTGCGTGAGCTTGTTCTTTGTTGGCGTAAAAGTCGGAAAAATTATATTGTTGAGTTGCATGATTATACATTCATGGGCGAGTCCAAAGATGAAAGATCGTCATGGACGAGACGCGTAGCGTCCAGTCTATGACGAACTTTCACATTGGAAGAGCCCGTGAATTGATTTATCATGCAACTCAACAATTGAATTCGCTTTTTGAACTTGTATTTCCTGGAATGTACTCAACTCCCATTCATTTTTACGTTGAGGAATATTGAGGTCATTGCACTGACCATGATGACATCGAGGAGACTATGACGAGATTTGATCATAGGCAGTGCCCGATGAACACGTGTCGCTATGGAACATAGTCTTTCAGTTGCATGATAAGTAGTTTTATCCCACGCCGACATCAGTCTTTGCCATTGAAGAACGTGTTGAGACAATTTTTAAATCGACCGTCGGATAACGGGAAATTTAATCAACATATGGTGATTATCGATTTGATAAACCACGGTTGAGAAGTGTTCCTGTGCTTTTTTATATAGCTTGGTGGCGCGGGATAAAATATTTACACCACCCGTGAATATAAAGATGCGTTAGTTGACTCGGCTTCGCCTCGTCGATTAACTGCATCTTTATACTCGCTCGTGGTGTAATACATATTCATAGGTGCATTAAGTTTGGCCGGCGCATTTTTCGTTTAAAAATGAAACGCGACTAATGAAGGGGCCCCCTGTACATAAGCACAACATCTACCCCCCCCCCCCAAATCTATCCTGTTTCCAGGTACACATCTTCTTTTAGATGAGACGCCTCCGTTTTTGTCATGTGTATATTTCGCATCTGACGGGCGTGGTCTCCGATATCGGGCTGCCTCATTATGAGCCTCCGATACCGGCCTGCCTCATATACCTATGCCCCGGCCAGAGCTAGTTAGCCTCGCAGGTGGGCGGACAGAGTGTCACATGAGTCCCGCTAGCCCGCGGTGCACACTGGCACACAGAAATGACGACATCGCGGTACTCAGAATCGAGCGCAATGCTGGTTATTTTTGCACCCGAACACCGGTGGTAAAGAGGCTTGTAACATTCCTTTGGTACATGCATATGATACCCACATGGAAAGGCGCATTGGTTACAGCTCAGTCAATAAGGCAAGTTGGCTTGATGCCAGTTTCCCGAATATGCTGCGGCCTGATCGGCAAAGGGCATAAATTCTTGCATCTCTAAGTTGATTCGCCTCTAGAGACGGTGATGCTCAGCTCAGTACTCAGCATCCGCGATCATCGTCGTGTAGTTGATCATGCTGTTCCGCAACTCAGCCATGCTGTGCGGTACAGCCTACCGCACAGGACGCCGCCTGACGTGCGTATTCTTCTGAGGCTTCATTCTGTGGCTCCCGGCGCAGGGCAGCGCACATCCAGCGCTACTGACCGCGGCCGAGACTGAGGCCAAGGAATGAAGGATGATAACACATGAGATGCATCGAGTAGGGTGATTTTACCGTGACAAGTTAAATACCAATACTACAGTACCTGAGGCTCACAAAGCATTTCAGGTCCCCCTTATCCTCTCGACAACCGGTCCTCCATCCTCTGACGCATCACCGGCCCTGGTTGTCGTCGCCGGGCATGTGGCGATCCGCGAGCCCCCCCCCCCCCCTCTCCTCCCCTCCGAAGTGGTGACCACCTGCTTGGCTTTGGGTCTCCCCGCGGAATAACGCCTGGAATGGCACACGGACAGTCATGGGGAGGCACCCGATTGCCATTCCTCTTGAGTCCACTATTGTCCATTTCCTCCATCTCATGGCTCCACATTGGTAGAACAGACCGAATGGGCATTATCCGGACCTCAACCAAAACATTACATTAGCCGCTAACCAATATTTCCTTTCAGCCACGGAGAAGACCTGATTGTCACGCCTTTCGCACAAATATTGGCCAGTTTACGGAGCGTCAGAAGCAACTACATTTCACTCACAAATGTTCCCACAAACAGGTATGTACCTTGTGACATCTGCACTACGTATATTAACAATGGAGTTGGGGACTGGTTATGGGGTTGTTTTATGCGTAATAAAATATGCGTATTTTATCGAATTTGTTATGTACTTCTGACACAGATCTGAGACCGACTATCTTCTTTAAAGGGAACAGTCCACCTTTAACATGGAGTTTTGAATTGAGATAGCCAATTTGTAGCTTGCATATAGAAACACCATGACACAAGGCAGCTTATCTGAAAACTTAC
>JARFNZ010003247.1:0-14994 GCA_031763405.1 Balanus nubilus
ATCTTAGGGGGGGGGGGGAGATCCGCCCTCCCCCTCCAGTGCGCGTAATTCTCAGACCCCCTCCACGGCGCGTGTTAACCTGCGCACTGCTGGGGGCTCGCGCCGAACACCGTCTGCCGGGGGTTAACCTCACCCGACCCTAAGATCTCGATAACCACGCAATGTAGCGACAAATGGTAAACGGCGTTTGATAGCTCGTGACAAGTAATAAAGAAATTACTTCGGTAATTTTTAGGTCAGGTCAATGTTGACGTCACCAGAAGTCACCGAAGGCCGAATTTTCCCATATTACGAGTAGCTGGGACATCGCTTCAGCGATCCTCTATTATATCGGGAACTAAGATAGCTAGACAAAAAAATAAAAAGCTCTTAAAATTCCCCATCGCAATAATGACATCAAATTTGAGCGCAGGTCAACGGTTTAGCCTCCAGAGGCCCAAAAGTCACAAAAGGCCATTTTATTCAAAATCGTTTTTTTTCGTGAATCACTTTTTAGCTATGAAGATAACTCAATCATTTCAACACTATTGTGTTTCTCTCGTCGAGACAAATCGTAGTATATCAAATTTCACCTGGTAAGGTCAATTAACAAATTTCCCTAAGGTCACGTGGTGACTCAAGCTGGTCAAGTTAGGCCATGTTGCATATGAGTCGATGCATCTTGACAAGACAAACACTTTGCCACCGTTTTCATGTCTCTAAATTCATTCCATCAAAAGTTATTGGCAAAAAAGGGCTGGTGACCTCAGATGATCTTGGATGACATTGTAAGAGGCCACCGATCAAAAATCTCACCTGTATCATAAAAATTACCTAAGATAACATGATCCTGAAAGATGTGGTCTGATAAGACGTGTATCCTTGAAATAAGAGCATAAAGATCTCCTCGTTGACTTGTAATGTGGAGGTCACAAAAATGACCCGACCTTAGACCATTGACATAAAACTCGTGAGATAAACAAGTTGTAGGTGTTGATGCCCTTATGTATTGCTGAAGTTTCAAGTCCATCAGGCAATCACTGCGGCTGTGGCACAACCACAAACAATATTGGACAAACACCTGGGAGCAAAATTGTCACACAATGTGTGCAATCGATGTCCAAATAGGTGGACCAATTTTGGCTCGCTAAACACCGCCATTTTTCCGCTATTTACGAAAAACCTGAGGAGGATGGAAATCAACCCTCTGGCAATCTCTAATGCCGACCTGCTACCAATAAAAGAAAATGCTAATGTAGTAAATTTTCATTAGTTGGGCATTCACGCATCCCTTGGAGTGTTTTCCCTAGGTTAAGCCAATAGGAACAGAAATGTAATTGTTGATTTCCTCTAAATTATTAAGAAACTCTATCTGCACCCTGCAGTGGCTGAAGTAGGCCGATTCCGAGAAAGTTAAACCTCTTCTGAATTTGTGAAAATAAGCAACTTTGAAATAACAAAATCTGAAAACTCTGACTGTCAATCAAGAGCACCAGTCTGTCCACCAATACGTACCAAATATAATTTAAGTTGTGGCCTTAACAAAACTAGGGCACGTCGAAACATAGGTACTAAAGTATGCTACAGTTACCCTGAATGACAGTAGAAAATAAACTAAAAACATTAAAGTAATAGTTGACCACATATAACTACCATGGCGGGCTCTGCCAGGTCAGAGCAGAAAATCTACCGTCAACTTATGCTTATATGTGTGAAGGCTGACTCCTCTGGAAACGTTATCTAAAAACACTTTTTAGGGATGAATCGGGAAGTTATTTTACTATGATTAGTTTTCGGTATTTAATATGATGCGTCAAGGAAGACATATAACAGGGTGCGGTCGGATATATTTCAAAGTTGATTCTTGCAATGCCATGCCCATATCCAATAACGCAACCGACGCGACCGACGTACAGACAGACAATTTTTTTCTGCTTGGATATCGCATCCCCGAGTTTATTTGCCCAATTTCAAACACATGCTAGCGGCATAAGAAACTTTTCGATAATGTGTATAGGGGAACATACTTGTACTGTACGAGTGGTCACAGGTTATGGCAGGTCAGATAAAGTCAGATATTTTATGCGAGCAAAAATAAAATTTATCGCCGTGTCATAAGGTTTCAATAGATACAATGGACCAGGGCACACCACAAATTATCCGCCGCGAGAGGCACTGAATATCAACTGCTACCAGAGGTCATGTCGGGAATCTGCGTTTAAGCCGGAAACTGCGTAAAAATAAGCTGTGTGGAGTCTGTAAAGCATCTGAACCAAGTGTTTGTGAAGTCTACGTTTTTTTTAGATTGTTTGGGAATCAACACAAACCATTGTTCAAGCACTTATTGCACATAATCTATCTTGTTTGGTCCACTTTGGTGCACTTATAATGTATCAAACTGTACACCTAAAACTCAAAGTCACCGTTTCCAACAACACCGGATCGAATGGCGCAACGGTCTACCATTCCCTCAGATCGGTCGAACAGTTTCAGAGCTCATCTGCCACCAGTTCAGTTTGTTTCTCTTGAATTGACCAAACTGTATCAAACTCAAAACGACGCCGTTTATGACCACAACATTTTAATGGTGGAAATACTGCCCAGTGTTGGACACACAGTTTCGAGGCATGATTTCGTCTGGTGGTCTTGGGCGGTTTTCATCCATGATCCACTTAGAACAGGCAAAATTTGATTTCGATCACTTAGTAGTTAGAGCAAACAGATCTGCACAAGAACTCATAGCAACGAAGTTAAGACCACGCGAGAACGGATGTTCTCGCGTGGCCCATATTTCGAAATCTGCCCATATTTTCGAAAATTTTGTACCACTGGTATCAAGGATTTTGATTCAATATAGTCAATTTAGGGTGAACTAATGTAGACAAAACTCAAAGCGGCACTCTTTCAGACTTTTGTTAAATTTAGTCCAAGCCGTTTAAATGGACGGAGTAGCTTGGTCAGGCCTTGCACTAAATAAGGCTTGCTCTTGGCTTGCCCTGACCCCTTGCAATGAAAAGGTGAGACTAGATCGTCCCGATTGGTCCACTATTGCCCCAATAGGAGTATTGATCATTGTGGTAAATTATTTCGGATAGTGCAACATAAACATTTAAAGCTCGGCATGCCCTAATACATGAATTTAAAGTCTGAAGTTATATCTTATAAATGTAACGCATTAAACTATTCATATTCTGAAAGCAAATATATGAAACGCTCGTATACCCATAGGTTTGTCATGCCTAGCTTAAATGTGGATCATGCACATCAAATAACAATAGTACGCATTCACGTGACTCCGAAAAACGCAGCAAACGAAAAAGGACACAAATTCGTTGTGCTTAGAAGCGGGCATTTTGTTACAACTTACAGCCATACTCGATTAAAATAAACGTCTTCTCCGAGCGTCGGAGAGTTGTGTCTGGCCCAACCCGGAAATGGTCGAGCTGCCGGACAGTCGGCCGGACCGATCCCGTGGGACGGACCGAATGGCAGGGCGGTCGTTGGTATTCCAGGCGGATGCATACGCCATTCGGGCATGCCTCATACCTAATTTACAACCGTCGTAAAACCAATGATCTTCCTCATGCTTCTACCCAGTTTGCAGAACATTAACATCGTGTCGCCTATTGTGTGTGTGTATCAACTGAACATACGTCACATGCAGATCACATGGCCTCACACAGCGCCACATGCGCCACATGATGATGGCATGGCCTCACACAGCGCCACATACGCCACATGATGATGGCATGGCCTCTCACAGCGCCACATACGCCACATGATGATGACATGACCTCACACAGCGCCACATATGCCACATGATGATGACGTGGCCTCACACAGCGCCACATACGCCGCATGATGATGACATGGCCTCATCAGCGCTTCATAGTCAAAGGACGATCATTTTGCGCTGTCAGAGGAATATTGACAGAAACGCTGTGTGTATATTTTTACCGTTCGAGTCGAGAGTGTTGATACATCCTGGCAGAGGCGGTTCTCACATCCCGTGCTCTCATTTGTTGAGATATCAGCATTCAAGGCCTTGGCCGATATGGTCTTCCATTACTACTTCCCTTACCGCAACGAACAAGCAAAATACTGAGGTTAAATGCGTTTGCTCTCAAGCGTGTCACCAGTGTTTGTTAATACCACTTGCAACCACGGTTTGCGTGTAGTTTGCACAAAAGAAGATAAGACATGCAGCACAGTCAAAGTCGGGATGAAATTATCTTCATATTGATGTTTTATTTTATATCACATTTATAGATAGGAATAATACAAATTGTCACAATCCAAATTTTCCTTCCTAATCCTCATGGCGCTAGCTTAACATCTCTCAAACCCTTATGCTTAGGACGCGGGGGCCGAGGAGTGATAGGTCAAAATTTTGAAGTGAAATTAAAAAAAAAAAAATTATAACAATATAATATTTATAATATTTTGTAGCAATATTCATATTTTGCTCTCTTGAATTAGGAAATCTGATGTCGCAAAAGATTCGCAAGGAGAGCTCAAACCTACAAATAAATCCCGCCTAACTGCATCCCATGTTTTTGCACCTCTTCTATCCCGGTGGGTCGGACCGTCTTTTGATCGTTTTGTATCGTCTGACCTATCCGGGTCCGCGGCTGCAGCGCCGTCACAGGCCATCCTGCCGTGATTTATGCCAACCTCTTACCATGCAGTCAGCACATCGCCGATAAAACGCGCGGAATTGGCCAAATCGGCGGAAACAATGCTTGGTGGGCAGCGGCGGCGGCGGACGGCGGTCCCGACCCCCCGCGTCGTCCGCGCGCTGCCGTCGCCTGGCTCCGCCCAGCTATTGGCAGAATGCGAATAAAACTAATGGTAATGACCCATTAAAGCCTGGCGCTGATCGGCGTGGGATTAGGCCAATTACGGCTCGATCGCGCCACAGCAGGCCCGACAAAAACCGCGCGAGTCGCCAGCCGGCGCGGGAGTTCGCCGCTCGCCGCCCTGCGCTCTCAGCTCGCGCCCGTCTCTCGCTGGTGTCCGTCTCCGCTTCCCGTCTCTGCTGGACTGGAGATAAATAGCATCGGGTGTTGATGGCGCCACTTAGTCGGGACTTAGTTGGAGGAGACAACACCCGCGCCGGCGCCGTCTCCGTGCCGCCCGCCAGGCCGGTCGGACGGTCGGCCGGCCCGACATCAAAGCCGCGCCGACGCTCGCATAAAAATCAGCTCGGGCCGGTGATCGGTCGGGCTAAGTGCGCCGCGCGCGCCGGGCAGGGCCGTAGACTGCCTCGGAGCGCCGTGTCGCGGCACTAAGTGCAGACGCATTAGTGTGTACCTCCTAAATGTGGATATTGCTTATGCAATGTGCAGGCCGTCAAGCGTCCCCCGGTGATGTCATGGCGCGCCGCGGCCCGCGTCTGGCAGCGCGTCTGGCAACCGTCCGCTTGTCGCAGAGTTATTTCTAGGGTGTAGTGTTGTGCAAACGGCGGCGATATGTTTGGCCAGGCCGTCTCATGCCGCCGTCAGATTGTAATCAAATGTGATCGGCTCGTAAAAGCGCAATTGAATCGTGATAACCACATGAATGATGTGAACCATTGCCCGTTTTAGGTGATACCAGGACCAGTTAGATAATCTTAACCGCATTGCTGTTTTGCGTGACGATTGCGAGACATTGCTTACATTTAAATTTTCGTTGCAAACTTGCATTTATACAACGCGAAACTGTGTATGTTACCCGGCGCCGAGTCTCTCGCCCGCACTCAAGTTGACCTCACAAGAGCATTTGATGCAAGTTACAGCACTCGATTTGAGCAAGCACACCCCAGGTTTGCGTTCACCGTGAACCTCGTTACCCCAGTAACCTGTAACATATGCGGAGCGGGCAATGCACTCACCGTAACCTCCCGTTACCCCAGCAGGGTAACCCGTACGGAGCGGGGTAATGTATGTACTGACCGTGACCTCCCGTTACCCCAGCAGGGTAACCCGTACGGAGCTTGGTAATGCATGTACTGACCGTGGCCCCCGTTATCCCAGCAGGGTAACCCGTACGGAGCTTGGTAATGTATGTACTGACCGTGGCCCCCGTTATCCCAGCAGGGTAACCCGTACGGCCTGAAGGATTCGGGGGCGGGCGAGATGGGCGTCTACAGCGGCATCGGTTCCACCCCGGCCGGGTATGGCTACAGCGCCTACGACCCGTCGCTTTACGGGTGAGTAACAGGCCTTCCGTCCGGGGGAGGTTGACAGTGGGAGAAAGGGGTGAACTGTGTAGTATGTGACCCGTCGCTCTGCGGGTAGGTAGGTCCACACCAGCGCCGCCCGTCGCTCTGCGGGTAGGTAGGTCCACACCAGCGCCGGTGTTATGAAGATAGCGGCCTTGGTGCGCGTAAGGGATCGTTTGGGGCTTACCGGTAGGAGCCCGAAATGGACATTGGACATTGGACATTGGACATTCCGCATCGTCGTTGGTATGATTTGTTGGTGGCATTGTGAAAACGCAAGCGTTCAAGCTTGTCACCTGCCTTACTAGATGAAGGGTGACCCACAAGTGATGCACGGTTATTGTTTTTGTTCAATTCCAAACAAGTCAACTACGGTTGACTATCTTTGCCCAATGTATTCCCCAGCAACTCGGGAACATCCCATTATGAGGTCTGATACCATGCTTACCTGGTTGACCTGGTATCTGCTTTGATTTAGTGCCATGCGGCCTGTGTTCTGCACCAGTGTCTGTTTTGATGCAGTCATCTCAATGAAGTCATACCTGACGATTCTCCTCAGATTTTCCTCTCTGTGACTGGTCGTGGTTGGTGCATGGTTACTCACCCTTCCCTCAAAACCCAGAGATTGGACACGACATTGATCCTGGATCTTCTGGACGTGATGAACTGGAGCATCGGCATCTTGGGAAATTCGTTCTTGACACGTCAGGCAGAAGTTTGAGCCCAGTTGGCGCACCTTTTTCCTTCCCGCGCCGTTTCGCTGAGGTGCTGGTCTTATCCTGTATCTCTTTGGACTTATGCTCAGCAGTCGCTGGGTGACTGTGAGCCACGATATGCTGGTCATAGAGGCCTCTTGAGCTATAATGCCCCAGAAGAGTGAGTCGAAGTGCTGCTGGAACGTTTTGATGATCGGTGCTTCCCTCATTACCGTGATGTGTCCCACTCTGATTGTTTTGACGTTTGGTTGGATGAGGGTACAGGACGGGCGATTCTTCCTCGACGCTGACACGCTTGTCTAGTCCTGGGTGGACCTATGCTTACACGTTTTTGCTACTCCAGTATTCTGCTTTTCTGCTGTCTGACTATCCTTGGCTTCAACCGCAGCTCGAGTGACTTCAGTTGGAAGTTTGCGTTTGTCTAGCAGTCGACAGTCGACTTGAAGGTGTGGTGATGCTGTGGTTTTGGACTAGTTACCTCGTTGAGTGGTGTGCTTTTTGCGACCAACACGGCCATGACGATATTGGCCACTGGTCGTGTGAGACCTGGCTGACTTTCCGTCTTCACCTGGGAGCTCTTCAGCGATTATCCTTGACGGTCGCGAGTTAGCCGGCGTTTAGCTATCGTGACGCTGATGCACAATCAACAGATGACCTCCTCCTGGGTTTGTAGACCTCTGGCAAGCCCAACCCCGCGGTAGCATGCCGGTAGATTGCACTAATTCATATACGGTGACACGTGGCTCTAACGAGATGGAGTACTAATCGCTCATCAATTTTGGGATTCCTTGTGGTTAGGTGCTATGAAAGAGAGATGAACCCGAGAATGGCGGACAAAGGACAGTGGACAAAGGACAGTGGACAAAGGACAGTGGACAAAGGACAGTGGACAAAGGACAGTGGACAAAGGACAGTGGACAGTGGACAGTGGACAATGATAGTGGGTCGTTTATGGTAGGTGGACGGTGGACAGTGGACGGTGGAGGTGGTAACTGTTATCCCGTGGCCGTGACCCCCCGCTGCGGTAGCGGCGACTGGCGCTGCGGGCTGGACGGGGGACTCCCTGTGTTCGGGGGGTGGGAGAAAGGGACTCCCCTGTTTGGAAAATAGAACTGAGCGCGACAGAACTGGGTCGCTGTGATTCCCTGTGCGGCTCCACTTCCGGTGCTATCTTCCGGTGCGGCACGGGGGGAATGCACTGACACGCGCCGGCTCCGGTTCGGCCACCTCACAGATCTGATAGCGCCGACAGTGTGTGTGACATACGGCGTCGCCCCCTTATCAGTCGCCGCTGAAAAATCCGGCGTCTCTGCATCAGTCATATACGACGGCACAGTGCATGCCCGACCAATTAATTTTATAGTGAAATGACTCGGAAACAAACGGGCCGAAAATGAAGAAATGTAAGGTGGCGACCGAGTAGTGGCGTTTATGACCAAATTAGTGAATAATATATGCGGTGGAGTGCAAGTCGTCCTGCATTACTCAGATCCTTAGGGAGGTTGGAATGGGGTGTAGGAAAATAGTGACGCACAAACGTGTCATTTTAATTAGCTTACGCAGTACAGATGTAACGGAAGACCGTGCTTCTTGATAAGAAGGTTATAACATTGGACAGACTTCGGTGACCGGAAGTTTGTTGGATGACGGGTATGTGGGCGCGAGCGTTAAATTCAGGAAGTTGTGCGACTAAATTCTGTCCTACTGACTGTGATACCAAAGGCTGGATGTAAAACCTAAACAATGGTTATGGACATGACCCGAAAATCGTTTTATCCAAAGACGTTGTGCTGCTGATTATCCCTTGTCTCTAGAGCCGTATATTTAAATAATATATTATGCTGTTCAATAGCCATTACTATGCCATTGAAAATCGCATGAAGCTGACAATCTTAAAAGACATGGGGTTAGTACCACTGCCAAAACAATATTCGGATGTTCATAGTGTAAGGGATTTTCAGCTTTTATCGTTAAATTCCGACTTCGGTGACGTCAAGTTCAGGGACAGCAACATGTGTGGAATGTACAGCAGAAGTCAGTAAGTGCCTTTCCAAAGCATTCCCGCTGTATCTGCTAGCTACACTGAATGACGGAATATCTAAATGTTTGGAAAGTTTTGTTGGGACCTTCATCGCGAGTTCAGTAAGACTTGAACGTCTTTTCCATGCATAACGCGAAGCTGTTAAACGTTTTGTGCTGTATACTTAACCTCAAATGATAAATCGTAAAAGGTGTCTCACATCGGCCTTTCACTTTGCGACGTAAAAAATGTCTCACTTTTGCATTTTTTGCAAGCTGCAACATCGTTGGTACATGGCGGGTTCGATGCTTTCGATTAAAGGACCGCTATTGGCACTTTTGCGCTGTGCTCGATTCCAAAAGCTCCCAAGCTATGCCACAATATTTGCCCATCCCTCTAAACAGCACCGCCGCGGCGTCGGCGTCTCGTCTTGGGACCTCACACTCCGCGTCCCTGGGGCGACAACGGTGGCGGCGGCGACATGAGCCCACCGCCCACCGCCCACCGTCCACCGCCGCCGCCGCCGCCGCCGTCCGGTTATCTCCGTCCCGCTACCCGGCGCCTCGCCGGCGTCCGCCGCTCCCGGGGGGCGGGGCGGGCTGGCGGGCCCTCGGGGAGCAGCGGGGGCCGCGGGGGCACCTCCGAGACGGGACGCCACCCCGTGTAATCAGCGGCCTGCACGGGCCGCCGAGCTGCGGCTACACAGTGGGCGGCCGGCCCGCGGCGGCCGTATCACAGACACGGCGGAGGTCGCGCGCTGGCCGATACGCTCGCTGGAACCGTCCGCCGGGCCCGCTCGGTGGTCTGCGATCTGTGTGGGGTCTGTGAGAGGTCTGCGTGGAGTCTGTGGGAGGCCAGGGGAGGATGGGGGATGGAGATCACGCGTGCAGGAGTGCGTGCGGAGAGGCATGTCACGGTGGGGTGCACGGGAGCTGAGGGCCGATGACGGCCCGTTTGCTCAGCGCCAGCCGCTGTGATCGCCCCCAGCTTCCGGCGGCGCCTCCTAGAATGGGACATACAAGCACTGCACGACTGGGCTAAAACAAATGGAAGCATGGGAAGCAGATGGTTTTTGTTTTACGCTGCATCGGTTTTCAGTCGCAAACAGATGTACTGATCAAATTGGGACAAAACAAATTACGTCCTTGTCCCTTGTAGTATAGTTACTTAACCTTATTCTATGCAGGGGGGGGGGGGGGGGCCGATTATGCCCACTAGTGGTTTTACGATTAGCGCTCCCAAATAGCTATGCCTAGCGATTCGAAACTTGATGATTTTTTTCGAGAATTGAACGAAGAGTGCTTTGTGAAAATTTGAGCAAAATCGATCCAGCAGAGGCAGCGCCAGGCGGTAGGCCTTTGTTTTTGGGAGGCACTTTGTCACGATTGAACGGTTTTGAATGAAATCGTGGGGTTTGCTTGCTTTTCAGGTGTTTTCGACTCAATAAATCCACATGCACAATTGAGCGATTAATTGTGTCACAATAATAGCGATCGCACACATTTTTGACGTAGGGTACTCAGGTACACAAAATTGGAGGCGATATCTACTGATGCGGGCTGGTGGTGCCCCCAAGCTGCTTACATGTATCTGCCCTCTAGCGGTTCCAAGGGGAGGGGGGCGGCAGGGGCTTTAGCCCCCCCGAAATCGTCTGAATTCGGCGAAATTTGACACATTTTCTAATTTAGAAGGAAATCTAATTAACTTTTACTAAGGCATGTTTGTTTTATAAGGCACAAGGAAGCCAAATTCGATGAGTTTTTTTTTCAAATTTGGTAAAACTTTTTGAAATTTTGCCCCCTCCAAACCACCTGCAGCCCTCGTTCTGGATCCGCCAGTGTATCTGCCTATGCGCCTTATCAAATTCAACACATAATGGCAACATTTTAAGTAATTTAAGCAAGATATAACAGCATATCGTGCTAAACAAACCCAAAATTGAAACACGATAACAATAACGTTTTAAAAATACAAAAATATGCCGATTTTTGTCCCACCGATTCTCTGTTTTTGGCAAAAAAGTTTATGTTTGTATTTTGTTATAGGAAGATCACGTCATGACACATCGAATGGTGTTTGTTTTATCGAAATCGGCAGGGTAGATCTCGAGATCGTTGAGGGGTGGGGGGGGGGGGGTTGAGCAGGTTAACGTAATTCTGGTCATTCGCAGGAAATAGGGTTAAAGGGCGTGCATCTACTGTTTTTTTATTGCTCAAAACATTTTTCTTACGATAAGTAGTAATTTCTGTAGCCTTGTCACCACGGCACGGAATGAAGCTTGGAAACTTGGAAATTTGCTTCGACCTTAGCTTCGTCTCATGTATTTTCAATTCCACCATGGTCTCTGGATAGAAAAAAACGGCACAACGAAAGGATCGTGATAACATAAGAACGAAAATTTTAAACAAACTGTCGAACCAGAACTGCTGCCGGGGCTCTGTTTGAATGCTGCTGTTAGCGCTTACAAGCTGTTTTGTCGAAATCCGATTGGTTGACGCTATCGACGCGCTGACAAGTTTGTATCGAACTCTAGTGGTTAAAGCAGGTTAGGGTAAACCAGCTAACTTTGATATTCTGCACTCGTGATGGGGTAATTGGAATATCTCAGCAACCAGGAATATACTGGGGAAATGCAGGTATGGTTTATTTAGAAAAACAACACCTGCTCTATAATCCCGGGTCCATAAGTCGGAGCGGGGTAAGTCGGAGAGCCCAATGTCAGTAAACACACTACCTGTAAACAATTTGGAACTATTGTGACAAAGACACGGAAGTGACAAATGCGGGCTTATAATCCTCGAGAGCGTCTGATTGTCTCTGATGGTGTGTTTGTGCAATATCTGGATATTTATGTGTTTAGTGACAGATTGGCAGGTGCCCGTTGCCGGTTCTCCAGCCTCACATAAACATCTGCAACTGATATGATTGCAGCTGTCCGCGCGTTCTCGGCCATCACGGTAACCGGACCAAGCGTGAGGGACACGGCTGCCGCTAGGCCGCTGCAAAACACAGAGATGCGGAAGTATAAAATGGAAACCTACAGCTTCAGCCGATACCCGAAATCCTACTCCCTTGGGTGTATAGCGTTACACTTGTCTTCCGTTTGTAACGGACCTCTTTCGACCATCGCTCTAGTTCATGGGCGGGATGCCACATTGCCACGCCACCCAGGCAGAGGATTGGAGCGGCGGCGGCAGGATACCAGAGCCACGCCACCCAGGCAGAGGATTGGAGCGGCGGCGGCAGGATACCAGAGCCACGCCACCCAGGCAGAGGATCGGAGCGGCAGCGGCAGGATACCAGATATTTCGAAGTTAGGCGCCAAGGATATTCTTAAAGATGTCCAAAGTTTTTTTATGTTTATAAGAGTTTTACACAGAAGCTTTCATAAATATTTTACTAAATTAGGTTGAAACATGATTGAAGTGGCTAATGCTGGTTCAAGAAAAATGTCTTAAAACGGTTATCATACAACATACGGCTATACTTTCATCGATCGTTCCAATCAAAGCTTTATCACGCAATAAAGACCGATCGATAAGGATGATAAAACAAAAATTGCCTGTACATAGCAAAAAAAAAAGAAAAAAGATAGCCCACGTCACATTGGGTGTCTCCGGCCGAAGCTAATGGCAAAGTGTGTCATTTCCGATAGTAAAAGGAGTATCGCTGTTTTAAATATAGTTAGAAATAAAGACGATTTGGTTTCAGATTATCGGCTTTATTTCCCCTTGAGGTTTGCGATAGGTACTGGGGGTTTGTTGCCTTTGACTCAAAATAAGAAAATAAACAAACAGATATGACTTGTGGCTCGTTGAACCGTTGTATCTGCACTCGAGCGCAGTTGTGTTTGCAGTTGTGCATGATGCGCTACTTTCCACATCTGAGCGGGCCCTGTTGCAGCAGCATCTCTGGTTCAACATGTCCGTACTGCTTTTCTAAGCACCTGACCTCGCCTGATTTCCTACAACCTCCTCTGGATTCCCGCGACATTTCCTGACGTTACCCGACTTCGCCTTGCCTCTACTGACCTCACTGACGCCCTCTGACCCCCATGACTCCTCTCAGCTTTGCCGATTTGTTTTTATCTACCGAGCTCTCCAGCCCTGGTCGCTGTCTTCGCCCTGACCTCGCCCGCTGGCCGCGACAAGGGACACACATCAGCGTCCTTGCTGTCCGTCGCAAAATATTGACTGGTGTAAACAGCCGGCTCGTCGCGCAGCCGTGCACCGTGCATACGGCCGACACAGGGAGTGCACGCGCCACCGTTTTTTTTTTGCAGGAGTGACTCAAGCACTGGTCTGACGTCGGCGCAGCTGAGGCTCGGTAGCAGCGCGGCAAGAGTACTTTGTTTCTTTGTTGGCTGTAGCCCTTGTCGCGCGCTTGTTCGTTTGTTTATTGTACTGTTGGAGCGGCGCTCGGACCCTCCGCGAATGTTGGTAAATCTGGAGTTGGAGTTGCTTGACAAGAGACCGCCGGCTCCGTGTTCTTGCACGGTTACAAGAGGCCGCAGGGGCCAGTGTTGTGACAACAGAACGTGTCCGTCTGGAGAGCGGCGCCCGGAGGACGACAAGACAGGCTGGTGATGCTGCTGACGACACCACCGCTCTGCTGGCCTGGGGACGCATCGCTGATCGTTGACGACAGCTAAGTCCTTAAGACCTAGCGGGAAAGCGTGCAGGCCGAGCGCGCGTCGCCCTATGATGATGTCAGCGTCGGCCGGGCGTTAGAGCGGAGCTGGCACCCCGTACATCCCCGGTGCCTGTCTTCACGGCGGAACGCGGCCGTCAAAATCCCCCGTACCACCGCTCAGCGAGCAACTCATGTCGCTCAAATTTTGGCGACTTTATCCGCCATGAAGGCGAACTTCCCGTGTTCACATATGTCCTGGTGTTCACATATTGCAATTGGCTGCGATGCCTGAAGTGTCCACCAAGCGTTTTTAATCCCATAAGCACGTCATTTTCGGCTGTAACATTTTGGATTCGTAGCGCCTACGCTACGCAAATCGCTGTTCATATGCTCTATCGCAAGTGCTTGCCTAAACAAAAACTCTAAAATACAACGAACATAGCGTTAGAAACTGATGTAATTTTACTTTGACATTGAGTTCGTTCATATACCACATCTTTATGTAAGCTGTCATTTGTACCTTGCTGACAAAGCCTAATTTTATCACAAATGGTTTTGTTTCGATGCCCATATAAATGAACGCTCCACACATTAAAATGTTCCAACTAGGAAAGGGCGTGAACGATAATGTAGGTTGCAACAGCCTTGAATCTCACTGAAGCATGCAACAGTGCAATTGTTGCATCACGGGACATGCACCCAAAGGACATGTGATGACCAGAGAGATATGGTGGTGACAGCTATATCTCTCGAGCTTTGGACAGCCTCGCCTGGGCTTTGGTGTCGTCCACTTCTTATACAGACACGATAAAAACGAGAATTAGTCACCAATCGGCTTAATTTCCGAACATACCATACACATACATGTACTGTATGTACTGTTGTAACCCTGTCTACGACAGAAACATCGCATTCCTATATAAATCATCGCCAGCTAAGAATTGTGGGCCCGCGGTCACCGGTATATCCATTGGGCAAAGCCCATGATCGTTGAACGCCGCTTCAAAGTTTATGTGCATACATGTTGCATAAGGAAATTATTTCGTTTTAACTTCTCATTGCAATTCTGCTTATATGTCTAAGGTAAAACAGCGATTCATTCTTGTTTCAACAACGTTCAGAGCTTGTTCGGAGTCGCAGTCGGCTTACTCGTGTGAATCGGATGACACGTTCACGGCACATCCGTGCCTTCCAGAAACTGGCTAACAGGGCGGCCGATCTACCTTGGCAGGGGCACGTCCGACTGTCTCCTATCATCCTGTCTCTTGGACAGCTCAGTGTCATGGCGGTTTACCCCTGCCCTACAGTCCCGTCATGGGAACCAGCTCACCTGACCGTCCAGGAGCGGAGCTGGGGGCGGCTCTGCCCGTGTGTCTATGTGTATGTGTGTATGTGTTGGTGTGTGTGTGTGTGTGTGTGTGTGTGTGTGTGTGTAGGTGTGT
>JARFNZ010003358.1:0-24480 GCA_031763405.1 Balanus nubilus
GAAGCAAGGCGATTCCGGATTCAGCGTGCCTTCTTCGAAGGCGATAAAGGCGATACACAAAGCTTATGATTAATTAGTTTGTAGCAACACAAATAGTCGATCCAGAGAGTTTATAGAAACCTCAAGACTCTTGAAACACCAAAAATATAATTAAATAAAACGCGCCGTGAAAGCGCCACCACACCCCTCTGCACTTTCGGTTCAACCGCTGGACACCACCGTTCAAGATCTGCCAGTGCTTCGCTCTGGTGTCATGTCTTGTTCGGTAAATTAACATGGCATAAATGTCGATGATGAAGAATACTGATTCTCTTGATCATATTCTATCGGCACCGTTATTTGATGTTTTAGCTTTTCAATGGCAGCCATGGAAAAAAACATTACTCCACTAAAACGTACGTAAATTACATGTGCACAAATTCCAATTGGTGTACAATCAAAATTTAATCGCATAATTTTTCAGTTATGAAAGAAATATCGCTCCGACCCCCAACCAAAAAAAGTCCGCACCTGGATTTGAACCCACGACCACCTCGCAGCTCTACGTCACCGTGTTCTGTCGCCGCGGCCATGTTTGACGGAGATCTGGCAGACCGCGGAATATCAGGCTACTCTCCCCAGACCCAGCCCCCTCCTCTCCCCCTGTCGCCCGTATGGCGTCTGGAGGGCTATTTTCACCCCCTCCCCCCCCCCCCCGCCCCCGGCAGGTGACGAGTCGCCGCTGACCGACTCCTCTCGACGCCCGGAAATAGCCTGCGGGCCTGTCGAGCCGCACGTCGCCATGGCAACGTACACGCCGGCCGATGACGGGTCGGTGGCCAGCCCGCCGGAGAGCCCCACGAAAACGGTCGACTCCTCTCTAACAGGTGAGCCGCATGGGGGCAGGCGGGGGGGGGGGGGGCCGGGGGGGGGGGGGGGGGGGGCAGGGGGAGGACTACTACCGACATGGTTGCAGTTAGGAGTCTGAGCCTGTTTTGGTCCGTTACCCGCTTCGTTTTCGTTCCAGTGTTTGTAAACATTCAGAGTGGTCACGCAGTAAGCACGCAAGATTTAATGATTATCAGCTATAAGGATATTTCTGGTCACTGATCAGACAAAAATGTCATGTCATGATTTTAACCAAGCATGGGCAAATCAATCCCCCAGGAATTTAGCGAAGCGTTTATTCAGATCCCTGTTTATCCCCCCGACAGCCGATGCCCCGATCCCCTGTCACGCCCTCGATAACCCGGGCCTGGTGGTCGTCGGCCACCGGGCATGTGACGGTCCTCGAGACGCCCCCAGGGAGTGGAGGCCGTCTGCACGGCATGGTGCCTCCCCGTGGCATGGCGCCGGGGTGGCCCCCAGACCGTCATGGCCGGCCACCCGGTCGAATTTGGGCCCCTTTTTCCGTTCTTGATCCCATGGCCCCGCAATGGTCCTCGAGAATCGAAGGGGTCTAATCCTAAAAAAACGGTTATGTTATTGGTGAAACATAGAGACAGACTGGCTTCTAACAATATATTTTCATAATTTTAGAAGTCGTCGGGATTATATAAATCAGAGGATCGTGAACATGAACTAGAATGATCCTTACTTAAAGCGATTCAAGAGAAGCGATTTTAAAGCAATGCTACTTTTTACTTTACTACAGTAAAGTCTAAAGACTTTACTATAGTATATCTATAGACATTCCAAACACATACTGATCGTTTGGTTTCTGCAACTGTCATATCGACCCTTGAAGTAACTAAAAAAAACGTCACATTCTTGTTGTAGGAACTATCCTAGTCCTGCTTAGTGTCACTGAAATCCCTTGGCGCCCTACGCGGATGCAAAATTGTGTTCACTACACCCACCCGCAGCACGATTCCGGGAAACTAAACTGATCTGGAACTGAATGATGCGTGCGATACATCCCGCTGGCTGGAAAACGCAAACATACATATGGTATATATATCCCATCAATTGACACGAGTCCCAGCGTAAACTATCAGCATTGGAACATGATTTGCAGAGATGTGGAAATGGTTCGGGATTATCCAAATATATGCTGCGACAGCTGCGTGGTTGCGCTGGAGTAGAGAAACTGGCTTTAACCGGTTCATTTCCCGCCATTCAAGTTATATACGCCAATTCAAGTTATAAGATTTATCAAATTAATGTCATTCAAGTTATACGATTCCATTGCGGGGGCAAAATTCGGAAATATTTAAAGAGACAAAGCGCAGGAGGTCGCCACTTATGTAAGCCGATGAAACAAATAATGAATATTCAATTTACGGGTTTCTACCCATTTAATTTAATATCTATGTGTCATTGTTAGGCCTTGTGTGTTTTGTTGAGCGTTATGTACACCCCCCCCCCCCCAACATACTGTGTGGTAGGTTATAGTGGCGTAGTATAAATACTGTAATATCTCGAATGGCGCTCACCAACGGACCGAAAATGTGATAACAGGAGGAAATAAGCATTGCCCTTCCTAGTAAACCTATTTTAGCTTCTTATCTCCCCTTCATTTAGTAAAAAATTCAGAAATATGAGTTTTGCGGCCAGAAACTAAGTCGAATGTCCTTCCCTTGGTACCGCCTCTGCGCGATTCTCAATGAGGTCTGCTGACTACTGTCTTTACTACAGCTGGTGCGGCAGGGGTGGGGTGAGTACTGCGTAAACGGGCATGAATGGATTGCCGTGGTAGAGGCTATCGTGGTCGTTTAGCTGGGAAGGGAGGCTCCGAGCTGAGGTCACTCGGGTCAACAGCCCGAGGCTGTACTGCGTTCAGGGGATTTGGCGGCCTGGTCAGGACGAGCTATGGCTGAAACCTGAGACGCTTTTCGCCTGCTCCGGCTGCTGATATGGGCCCCTAACATAAACACGGGCCCCCATGGTCATAGGGCCCCCTACACAAGTTGTGTTCGCTTTCACGCAACATGATTTCACTGTTGATTCTGTGGTAGGGGTGGGATGGGGGTGGATTATGTGGTGGATGTGTTGGTGGGGATGGTTCGTGGTTGGGTTTTATGGTGCCATAATATTTGCGATTTATGTCGCTAACACATGTTTTAATTAATAGAATAGAAAAACAAGCGAATCATGGACGGTTCACCTCACAGCCTGCTACTCTAAGCAGTCCCTGAATGAACAAACAAGTCATTCCGCAAAGATCCGCTTCTCAGATTATCATAGAGTTCCCTCCCTGGGGACGACATAAACTTCTCAAGATGAGAAAGGACTCTCTTACCCTGGCCAAGAACTACAGAAGGCCTTCACTTGAGGCTGAAAACGTCCCTCCACAGTGGCCCGACTGAGGATCCTCATACACTGCTACTACAGTTTGCCTACGGAGGACCCACAGTGGACCCTAATGCAGAATACCTACAGAGGAGCCTTGTCCAGAGGACCCACAGACGACTCTCATACATAGCCTAGGACATCAGTTAGAAGACCCCCATACAGAGCCTGCAGAGGACCCTCCTGCCTACAAAGGACTGTCTACTGAGGACTGCCCTGTCTACAAAGGACCCTTCTGCTTACAGAGTACCCTCACTCAGAGCCTTCAGAGGATACTCATGCCTACAGATAACCCTCATACCGGGCCTACAGAGTACCATCATACAGAACCTACAGAGGACCCTCATACAGAAACTACAGAGGACCCACATACATAGCCTACAGAGGACCCTCATACAGAGCCTACAGAGGACTCACATACATAGCCTACAGAAAACCCTCCTACAGAGCCTACAGAGGGCCCTCCTACAGAGCCTATAGAGGACCCTCATACAGAGCCTATAGAGGACACACATACATAACTTACATAGGACCCTCCTACAGAGCCTACAGAGGACCCTCATGCCGGAAGAGGACCCTCAGGCTGACTGAGGACCCTCAGGCTGACTGAGGAAGGACCCTCATGCCTACACAGCACTCCATGCCTACAGAGGACCCTAATGCCTACAGAGGGTCCTAATGCCTACAGAGGACTCTCATACAGAACCCACAGAGAACACTCATACAGAGCCCACAGAGGACACTCATGCCAGTAGAGGACTCTCAGCTCAAGCCTATGAATGACTCGCATGCCTACAGAGGACCCTCCTGTCTACAGAAGCCCCTCATACAGAGCTTACAGAGAACCCTCATGCCGGCAGAGGACCCTTATGCCTACAGAAGAAGCTTTGGCTGACAGAGGACCCTCATGCCTATACTACACAGAACCTCCATGCCTACAGAGGACCCTAAGACTGACAGAGGACCCTCAGGCTGAAAGAGAACCCTCAGGCTAACAGAGGACCCTCATGCCTACAGAGGACCCTCATAAAAACCCACAGGGGATCCCCGTACGGAGCCTACATAGGACCATAATGCTCACAGAGGGCTCTAATGCCTACAGAGGACCCTCATACAAACCCACAAGGGACCCCCGTACAGAGCTTACATAGGACCCTCATGCCGGTAAAGACCCTATCATGTCCTATACCATGTCCCTATCTGCCGGTGGAGGAACTTCAAGCCTATGGATGACTCGCATGCCTACAGAGGACCCTCCTGCCTACAGAGGACCCTCCTACCTACAGAGAATCCTCGGGCCGGCAGAGGACCCTCCTGCCTACAGAGGACCCTCCTGCCTACAGAGAATCCTCGGGCCGGCAGAGAGCCAATAAGGTTTGCATGGAGGACACCTCGGGTTGAACTCGACAGGGGGCCCCCAGGTGGACCCAGGGTCACCTTAATTATCCAGCTGACTGAAGACCCTCTCAAGCTACCAGGCTGCCCCCTCCGGTCGACGCACAGCCACCAGACCTACAAAGGGTCCCTCAAGCCGACAGAGAATTCGCTCAGAGAATCTGAAGAGTCCCTAAGACTGACAGGGGCCCTGTCAGGTCGATCAAGGACTCCGTAGTCCGTGAAGCCAGCCTATAGGGTTCCCGGGCAACCAGAGGCGATAGGGTTATCTGAAGTCGACCAAGGGTCTCCTAAAAAAGACAAAGGGGCCCCTGAGTCCAAGGTAAATCCCGCGGGTGTCCGGGGTACCCCATTGGATACGCCCTTGATGTTGGGTGGTAACCGTCAGTGGCGGATCCAGGATAGGGTGGCTGCAGGGCTGGCAGCCCCCTCCCCAATGAAAATTGGCGCCCCTGCGCCAATTTCCCGAATGCGCAGGTGCTCTTTTTTGCGCCGAAGCCGCAATCTGGGCGCCACAGGCGTCTTCCGACCAGTGCAGTGACGGCCCCCGACGAGTTCCGACTGCACTGACAGCGCCCTTTCGTCCATAAACGGCGAAATGTTCGACCATTTCGACCTTCCGACAAGAAACTGCGCCCTTCTAACCAGAATCGGCGCCCTTCCGGCCAGTGACGGCGTCCTTCCGGCCATTGCAGCCTCTCCCCAATGAAAGTCCTGGACACACCCCTGGTAACCGTGACAGGCATATCGGGTTCACTTTGCTGCTCTCCTTTGTCGTGTACAGAGGGGAGCAGCAGTACCTCACGGATGAATGACATTGACCGCCGTGTTCTTTGCAACATGAGGATGGGCGAGGACAGCCCGTTGGTCAATCAGCGACAAACAGGATGGAGCGACCGGGAGATTGAGACTTTAGATGAAGACGTTACAACCCCCCCCCCCCCCATAGCAGCTGCAGCCCCAACCTGGGTCCTACAACAGTGCCCGTGAATACCCCTGCAAAAAAAACATAAATATTATACAATAAAGGTCAAAGAGAGCGGTAAAATGCAGGGAGATTTATGTGTATTTACACTGTGATCCAGAACGGGGGCTGCAGATGGTTTGGAGGCTAAATTTTAAAAAGTTTCAGCAACCGATTTGGCTTCCTTATTGTTTGCTTGCTGCTTATTTCATATAACATGAAAAAAACAAATACATAACATAAATAATATGATTGGTGCAGAAGTCACAACGGAATTAAATCGTGGCACCTCTCCTATAACATAAGCGTGGTACCTATAAATGACGCAACCGCCGGAATCGAAATGACATTAAAGTTAATCCGCCGCAGCACTAGCCGCCACCACTGCCGCCCCTGTTGCCGCCGCTGCCGTCGCCGCAACCCGCCGCCGCCTCATGCCTTCAATTACGAAGTCCTGGAACAGACCCGTGAGCACTTATGCCTTATAAGACAGTTAAAACCAAACATTCCTTAGTAAAAGTTCATCAGATTTCCTTCTAAATTAGAAAATGTGTCAAATTTCGCCGATTTCAGGCGATTTCGGGGGAGGGGGTGCTAAAGCCCCTGCCGTCCCTCCCCCCTTGGATTCGCTAGTGCCCTCAGAGACGTCGGCGAAGTGTTGCACTTCGATAGAAGGATCTGGAAGGGCTACTGATAGCCACGCTATATTTAGAGTTTGCAGAACCCAACGGGCCAACCAGGCACCATGAACATCCGTTCATGCTGTACACAATCGCAGTGCGGAATATTTGTCCGGTTTTGATAGGGGCGAGATAATGAACGTAGCTCAAACATGGCAAATCGACAGGTCGGTCAACAGTCGAGCCGTATCAGAACATTGACTGCAAACTTAGGCACGGGTCTGTTGACAGAACCTGACGCTCGTCAAACCGTGGTAGATTCATTTCAACACTGAGGAAATTCAGCACAAAGTTCCAAATGAGTTATTCCACTGCCTTCTCACAAAAGCAGGGAGTACACAAATACCCTTGGAAAGACTGGCATTGTACAATGCACATGATATCATCTAAAAATGCTGACTTATGCCTTGGAAGACCTTACAGCGAGCTCTTCCTTTGCAGAAATCATAGTACCCAATCCCACTCAACTACCACAACGACTATCATGCACTCTAGCAGGACGGCGCCCGACCCCTGCTGGGTATCTTCTCAAGACGAAGGAGACAGGCGACCAGTCGTGTTTGCCCTCCCCGTTAGCTGCGGGACCGGTGTTTGTCCAGGAGCGGCGGCGGCCGCACCGTCCGCCGGCCCAGCCGTTGACACGGGAGAAAGTGACATTCCGAGCTGCTGTAACCACCGACTGCTGGAACCACCGACTGCTGGAACCACCGACTCCTGGAACCAGTGAGTGCTGAAACCACCGACTGCTGGAACCAGTGAGTGCTGGAACCACCGACTGCTGGTGCACGAACGGGGACGTACAGCTGTGGTTTTCAGTGATCGGCGGGTCCGGAGCTGGCCAAGCACAAAGCACACTGACTGACTCCAGATTCAGCGGGCAGCAACCGGTCTTCAAAGTTTGCAACTCTAATAGGACCGGATTTAGAAATTGGCAAAGGTTCACGGAAAACGATAGCAATTTAGAGGGACAGTCTTCAAGAGTGCACCAAGTGCAGAAGCTAACAAGCTATGCCGGGTTCATCCTTGAGTCCCAACTGGACAAAAAGAGACTCAGAGGCGCACAAATGAACAGTGAGTGACGGTGCCACTCATTCACAACTATCAGCGCCCTGTCAAAATCAATCAAGCCTACCTTTTCAAACCATCCAGTCGCCTGGACGGGGCAAAAAATCAGACCGGCAAAAAATCTACTTCCATCATTCGTATGCATCGTGACTAGACATATTCATGTTTTCATCTGTTTCCTGCACCCATATCCAAAGAAAATGGTAATTCCGCTACTCCAGCCCAAAATCAACGTCAGATCCTTCTCCTTTGAGACCCGATATACCGTTACACGAGCTACAAATCCAGGTCAGGTCGACACAGAGCAGGGCACGGGTCCATTTGCGGCGCGATTTGCAGACAGACTTCTGCACGTGGAGCCCTCTCTCGCCGTATGCTGATGAGTCTCTGACAAGTTGCCTGCTACAACTTAAACAGCCTGCATAATGCTCTCATCGGATTACCGCGAGGCCGACCAGGGCTCTGGTCTGACCCACTCTCGTCGTGGTGCCTACTCTACAGCGCACGCACGGTTCGGCCGTTTAGAAAGAGTCACGCGCGCTCCGACCGCAGTTTGGACACTACCCGTTCGGTGGCAGACCCCACGTCATATGCCCAATGATCAGCATCTTGTATCCGAAAGAATCAACGCAGCGCTTGGCGCCGAGCCGCGCCGCGACAGTCGCACGTGCTGAGCGCGCCACAGTCGCGCAGTCGGACTGAGCGCGCCACAGTCGCCGCCGGGGTAAAATGGCACAGTCTGGAGGCCTCGCCACTGATGGATGAGTTCATTTCTAATTGAAAGGTCATGATTTCGGCCCGTTTGTCAAACTGTCAGCACTGGTGAGCGAGTCGACTGGCAGCCGCCGAACAAAAACGGAACGAAAACGACAGTCATCAGCGACGGGGACGTCATCAGATGTCATCACGTCATCAGCGCTCAACGGAAGTCAGCAGACGCCATCAAACGACAACCAACATAATGAGACGCCATCAAGATGTCATCAGACATCAGGTAGCGTCCAACGTCATGAGACGTAATCAAACGGCATCAGCCGTACAGAACATCATTATCAGACTTCAGTAACATCACTAACCAGGTCCGGTGGAACATCAGGGTAGCAGATCTGACACACTACCGGTTCTGCCCTCTCAGAGAGTCATAACGTGCCGCGCCGCTGCCGTCTTCCGGTCTAAACATCCCCCACCACTCATGTCGTCTTATCGCTGCTAAATAACCCGCGTCATGCCACTTCGCCGCACGTGCTACACCGCCAAACCGCCTCCCGGTTCACCCTGCTTCGCGCCGCTTCGCACCGCTTCGCACCGCCGTCAGTCCCGCAATCAGGGCTTCGCGGTCGGCTGCCCGCCATCACGGCGGGTTAACAGGTTCCAATCCCGTCCCACAGACACTCAGCGTGCATTAAACATTAACACGACCTCATTATATCTGAATTGGTAATGCACCGAAAAGTACACGTTATCATAAGCCTCATAAAACGAGATTAAAGTTGTGAAATATCGGTGCCGGAATCGTCGCCGCAGCGCCGCATTACAGCCAAATAATGTGTCCCTCGCGTGGTGTTCCTGGCCGCTGGAGACGGGGGCAATTCGGGGCGCGTCGGCGGCTCTCGGCGCGGCGGATTATCACGTGTTAATTCGGCAGCACCTGTAGGCCGCGGGCAGCCGGCAGTGACGTCATCATCCCAATCTGTCGACGGGGTGGGGGTTGAATCTCCGCAGTACGACCCCAGTGGTGGAAATGCTCAGTCGCCTTGGCTTGTTAGCTGGAGGGGAGGCGGAGGGGATATCACAACCAACACGGCCACGACGGTCAGCCACTGCGCAGCCAGCGCTCGGCGCCGATGACTAATTTGAGAATTAGACTGTCGAGGGTCGAGCTGACGGGCCGCAAACCCCACAGCTCATCATGGTCGCGTAAAGGTAATTTGCGTTTGTGAAGATATTCGTCAACAGGGAGCACTAGCGAAAATGTGAAATTTACACGGGACAAAGTTCAAAAGCGTGCGTTAGTATGTAGATGCTGAGAGACTGATACGACTGCTCTCAACACTCGGTAGCCCCGCACATCACCCTAGCTCTCACGACAAATCAGGAGCGAGACAAAAACTTATGTCTACAACAGTAGATATTCCACTAGTATGATTATCATCGTTCATTCGATTAGTCTACGACCCCTGATATTGCTGCCTCGCGCAGAAATAATACCAACAAACAAATGCGAAAAGTCATCCGTGGGCAGTAATCGACAAGAAACAATTCCAGGCCGGACAGTGAGCGATAAAAACATGATGGAGCTATCGATCTAGAGCAGAACTAATCAGCGAAACATATCAGTCGATCTCGTCAATACGTCGGACCGAGCGGACGCGGCTCCCTATTTACATCGCGCTAGAGATGCAAACATTTCAGCCCTGCGATCACAATACCGGGCATGTTAATGACTAATGAAATTTACATACAAATGAACATTTGCATAATGGAGAGCCGGTTGCCAGTGCATAATTCAGCCCAAGTTTTCGCTCTAAAGAAGATGCCAACTGCTTACAGAAGGCAGACAAGTTACTTGAGACGAAAACGGAACGATGGTCCTGTACTTTGTACAAGATGGGTCGTGGCGCAACAAACTACAGATTAGGCAAGACCGAGGTATTGTAACGGCGCGAAATAAAAAAGCGATAATATGCAAGGCAGGAGCAGTAGAATTTGATGGTGGGGGCTCGGAACCGACACCCGTTGCATAAGTGCAGGAAGCAGATTTGGCATACCCCGCTGAATTTATGACACTTGCCAAGCACTATTACTAGCATAATACTAGCTTAATATCTACCGGTGCTAATTTCTCGTCGGCACGCACAATCAATGCCGTTGCCTAGCAGCCGATGCTCAATACTGACAGGACGCATTAGTGCTACTCAAACAGGGGACCTGTGAAAATTACGTTCCAAGGTACACACTCAACGACACGCACGGACGTTCCACTACAACGCGAAACATAATACGCAATATCTACAACCAGCCACAAAGAGGCAAACTTCCATTTAAAAATGACGGCCACTTTCGCCGATTCAGTTGCAGAAATGCACTTGAAGCGCTGGGCTATTGTACGCTCGAGTACCGTGCCGTCCTCGCACCGCGCGGCCGTTATTGCGTAACGACGGCGTCACGGTCCGCCGTTATCTGCCGCGAGTGACGCAGCCGGGACGTTAACAAACGACATCTCCCTACCGGCCGGGTGTTCGGCCAGCGTAGGAGCACGCTATCGCCAGCAAAGTGGGCGTCTGCCTGACATATGTAAGTGGATCTGTTTTCAAATTCGGATCAGGTGTCCGGCTCAATATGCACCGCCGTCCATGCACGAGCATCGGACGCTGTTAACAGTGATGTGCGGGGTGCACTGCGCCTTATGAACAGAGGCTCTGCTGCCATGCCCACCGGGAGGTGACGCTCGACGAGAACGGACAGAGAATGGAAGGAGAAGAAGAGGGCAATCGATAGGCTAGAGAGAGACAGAGACGGGGAGATGGTGGGGGAGATGGAGAATGGGAGAGGGAGAGGGAGAGAGAGGAAGAGAGGGACAGAGGGAGAGAGGGGAATAGATTGGGAGAGAGGAAGATAGGGAGAGAGGCAGAGAGATAGCTAGATCATCTGATCGTGTTCGGTAGCTGCTAACGGTGAACGCTGAGCGGGCCGGTGGCGCGGCCAGGAAACGGAGCCGTGAACACCATAAATACCTGTCGAGACTACCATACCGGAAATATGGCTCTATAACGGGCCGGCCGACTACCGGAGCGTGACGGCCCGTCAACGTCCGCCCCGTCCAGACCGTGGCCGACACGGTGTAGTTGTAAACCAAACAAAACGGCACATGGGTAAAGTGGGAATGAAGATGCATCAACTGCACACATAACACAAATGAGGTGCACATGGGTAACAAACTGAATGAGAAATTGATTTAGACTTGGGATATTAGCTGAATTTCAAATGCACCACAAGTCGAGAGCTGTGGTGGCCAACCGTCGAGAGCTATCGCGAGTCACAGCTGGCCAGATCTGTGAGAGGTAGGTGATGACCTGCACACTTTATTGGCATACTTTGAACATGCCAGCTGCCATAGAACAGCGGCGACGGCGCCAGGCTCGCTACAGAGGGACTGTACGGGCATGTTTTGACCATGGCTTTGGTTCCCGTATGTTACGTGCGAGTGGCAGATTTCCCGAATTACGGATATTTATGAAGAGGTTTACGCCAAACGTTGCTTATTATCCAATTAAAATAGGCACCCTGGCCCTAGTGTGCCGATGAATTGCGATACGCGCCCTGATTAATAGTCACCAACTCTAGGAAACCACAAATTGTACGTCACACGGCACTAACGGCACACATGCGTGTGAAAATACGAAAGTGCATTTTCACATTGAATAAGTCATACACCCGTAATTCGGACACCGCTGAGGACATGGTGCGTAAATGGTACCGCGGGTATCACAGACAGACACCGAGCATCAAAGAAAGACATCTACAATCAGTATATGATAGGTCGCTTAGACGTATCACTAAGATTCCCGGCAAAGTCATCATCATTTGAGGTGCCCTATCCCGTATACTATTAGCATAACGTTATAGTTCACTAAGATCTTGTTGGAAGCTCATTGGGAAGAACAGTTGTATACCAATTATAATATCAACGCGTTAAGCCATTCCAACGGCTCGGCTCGGCTCGGCTCGGCTCGGCTCGGCTCGGCTCGGCTCGGCTCGGCTCGGCTCGGCTCGGCAGGGGTTAGTACTGGTGTGCAGGGCGGCAGTGTCTCACTCCCAGCCGTCTGACCACAGATAGATGCACCACTCCTGGGGACGTCCGTTGGCAGCTCATCGGACCGCGTCAGTCAGCCAGCTCTCATGACGCCACAGCTCTCATAGCTGAGCAGCTCTCCCCCGAGCTGCCGCGTCCATAAAAGTCGTCCCATTTATTGCTGGTCGGCCCGCCAGACGTCATCAGTCCCGTATTAATGCCATCAGCCGACTTTTGATTTATACAGCCTTCCGGCCCGGGCATAATGGAAACATAATAGATGATACGGCGGGGAAGGGAGAGGGAACCAATTACACCAAGAGGGTGGGAGAGGAACAGCGCTCGGATCCAGCAGAAAAACGCCGGAATTCCGTGAGACGTTCTGGGTCGGGGACGCTGGCCGACCCGGCGAGGTATTAGAGATGCAAACATGATAACAACGTGCTTCACAACCTCGGAAGCTTACTGTATGTTATGACATGAAATGTAAAACAGCTACAAGTATCATCAAAAGAATCAAAATAATGTATCATGAATCCCAAGGCCTATGAGTTGCCTACTGGAAAGCCATTCTACCAGCTAAGGCAACGGCAAATTGCATTCCTAAAAATGGTCGTGAAGAGCTGAGCTCAGTCGTAATGAATGTGTTATTAGCATGTAGCTAGTCGCTGCCAACCAAACGGCGCACGCGTGATCGTTCCGCCACCCTTAAATCACCGACAAATGGTACTCGGGTAAAATAAGTTCTGGTAACGCGTTCCCTAACTGCCTCGCTATAGCACAAAGGAATGATGAATGGAAATGGTGGAACGTAAATTACGAAATGCCGTTAATTCAATGGATTTTATTCCTCGACCTCATTATTGATAAAATAAAGATATGCTGAAATATGTTAACTACATTTCCAGTTGCCACTCGACTCTGAATCAGTAATGATAACAATTTGGATAACATGACAGCGACATAAGGCAAGCTGTAGAAAATGATAAGCTCTGCTACACTCATAAACGGATCGAAGTTGCAGAAAGAATCGCATTTAAAAGTAACATCCATTTCCACTTCCACGTTGAATAAGTAGGCATGACGTGAAGTATGTCTCCCATAAATAATTAACGCTGGTATGACAGGAGTGGCTACATACACAGAAGTCAGTGGGCACATAGTTTAGATTCCTTATTGGACGACAACAAACTAATGTCCTACCCAACTGACCGTTTCGGTGCCTATTTGTATTCGGCTTTGAGGCCCGACAACATTGACGACGCCGCGCTACAATGCCCCGTTTCTCACGGGAACGTGACGTGACGTGACGCCGACAATCGTCACAGTCATTCTGTCCGTCACAGCGCCGGTCATTTCATGGCGTCACGGCTCTCTTCTCACAATGGGCCGAGCGTACGGCCGGTCGCCGCAGCAGTCATTTCACCGGGCAGTGTCGACAGCATAAACAGACTGTTTCAATCCGCTGTCCATCACTCCTGACCGCGGAAACGTCAGCTGGGGCGGCCTCAGTCGGCCGAGCTGGGGCGGCCTCAGTCGGCCGAGCTGGGGCGGCCTCAGTCAGCCGAGCTGGGCGGCCTCAGTCAGCCGAGCTGGGGCGGCCTCAGTCAGCCGAGCTGGGCGGCCTCAGTCGACCGAGCTGGGCCGCCTCAGTCGGCCGAGCTGGGCGGCCTCAGTCGGCCGAGCTGGGGCGGCCTCAGTCAGCCGAGCTGCGGCAGCCCGCCCCGGGCGGCGGACGAGCTGCCGCAGCCGCAGCCTCTCCGTCTTCCGGACCGCCCGGGGCGGTATGTCGCCCACGACGAGCGGTCCGTCGCAGCTGTCAGCACCACTAACCAACACAGTTATAACACTCACACGCTCACAACCACTACAGTTAGACCGCACACACGTAAACACGTACGTAAAGTACACCACTGGAGTTAAACACACACATACACACACATATGCGCACTCACATACAGTCACACAGTCGCAGAGTGGTGACCGAACCGGAAGACACAGGCACACAGTCACAATGTTACCGAGTGACGGCGGACCGGAAGACACCGTCACACAGTCGCCGGGTGGCGAGCGGGCCGGAAGCGGAGGCGGCTGGGTGCTCCAGTTCGGAGAGTACCGTGGCAGCAGCAGTCGGGTGGAACCGAGACCCGGAACGGAGTCGGTACGGAGTTGGGACGGAGCCGGGAACGGAGCCGGAACGGAGCCGGAACGGAGCCGGAACGGAGCCGGAACGGAGCCGAGACGGAGCCGGAACGGAGCCAGGACGTAGTCGGTAACTGAGCTGGCCGGGCGGCGGTACACGGCGCACAACGCACAGTGGCGTAAAAACCGCAAACATCAGAGAAGACGCACAGCACAGCACCGGCACGCCCCCGGCTGGGCATCAAACCGCGCGTCAAATCGGGTGAAGCCCTGTGGGCGAATCGTTTCCGGTCCTGCACGGAGGCAGGTCGCGAAGAATGGTGACGCCGCGGCCCCGGGTGAGACGCTCAGCTCCATGGAAAGCCGACATCATTCCGCTGCGTGTGCAGACGCTGCGTACGTAGACTCGCAACCTCTCCAGACTCAAGTCTCCCCACAGACTCAAGTCTCTCCACAGACTCAAGTCAAGTTCAAGTCCCAGCACAGACTCGACGTGTCGTCGTTGGCACCTGTCCGGGAGACGGTCGACACCAGTTTTTGTCCGCCAGTGAGAGTCGTCTACCCCATCCATACTCGACGAAAGCAGTCTTCCCCTCTTCTCGCCACGGGCCAAGGAAGGTGGGGCTGGGGACGAAGCACTGGGAAAGCGCCAAGGGCAGAGAAAGGCCCCGAGACGGGCCGAGCCCGACCCGGCGAGTCCAGAGTCGGGTCTCAATGGAGAGCCCGCCTCTGGCCTGTCTAACAGCGTTATCCTCTTGGCCCGAGCCACGCCACACTTTAGACTATTGACTCGAGCAAAAAGCGCTGTTCGGGTAGGAAATACGATCAAGGCTGCACTCGTCTGGCAAACATCGCGTTTGAGCAGCTAGAAAGTGCATCAATTCCAGACTGGAAAGCTTTTAAGCTAACAGATGGGGCCAAAGGTCACGGCAGTCAACCTGACCAGCATACTATTACCATCTTGATTAGACTCACACTGGCCCAGGTCGCCCGACAGTCGGTAAGTACCCATCTCTTTCGAGAAGTGTGGCCTTTGAGGCGGCGAGCATGGCATCACCATAACCATCCGAGCCCCAAAGGTCGCCGGTCGCCGGTCGCCGCGTCTGCGGCCAGGAGACGGCGGCACGGTGAGCTCAGTGAGCCTTGAGCAGCAGGCTCACCGCAATACGGCGGGCGCTGCAGGCAGAGCCATCACCGGCTATTATACATGCAGAATCACATGGCTCCGTGGCTGGAGTAATTGGTTATTTGCGACGGATCGATGCCGCAGGGCGTGTGATTCGGCCGGATCAGCCGCCCTAATTGAACGGTGATGCGCTGCCAGAGATTACCGCTCTGCCATCGTTCTGACACCACTCTGCCATCGTTCGGACACCTATCTGCCATCGTTCTGACACCTCTCTGCCATTGTTCAGACACCTCTCTGCCATCGTTCAGACACCTCTCTGCCATCGTTCGGACACCTCTCTGCCATCGTTCAGACACCTATCTGCCATTGTTCAGACACCTCTCTGCCATCGTTCTGCTGCCTGCCAGGGCCGGGAGTCGGTGAGGAACAAGGCCATGCAACTCAGAAGTGAGCCACAGACCGCGTCACCTAGTTCACAACTTCACAACAGCGTCGACGCACACACCGCTGCCCAACTACAGCATCGACAGTCAGAAAGCAGTGTCGACAGTCCGACCGACAGTGGGCGGCCGTCCCGCACTGTCGCCAGTCCCGTCCCGATGCAAATCGCCATAAAACCCCAACATGAAATACGACCTGTCGTACCGTCCAAAAATGTCCCAATTATTCAAATGCGGCTGGGGAATGGCTGTCGTATTGGGGGAGGTAAATAATCCGTCAGCACCGTTTTCGAGCGGCACAGGGCCGGCATCTATAAAGCACCGGGCTGCTGCCGCGGCTGTGGCACAAGTCGTCCACCGGCATGAATTCGGCATGACCTCCCAGCGGCCTCTCCGACCGAGTGCAAACTTTCCGCCGAGACCCGTGTGTCGCCGCTGAAAATGATGGCAGAAACATTATCCGATAAAACGGAGACTTAAAATTACAGTGCCTAGCCATGAAACTATCTCCGGCTAAAGGAATATTAGAAAAGTTTGGCCATCGTTTGAAAACGATGGGCCACAAAGTCGAGCAAAAGTATTCGGGTATGGCTCTTTGTGGCCTCAGTTAGACCATATTACATCGTGTCATATAGCATTAATCACATTTTCCACGAACTTTGGCGGACATTGGCTTTTCAGTCGCAATAGCCTACTTAAACTGGCCAAAGCACCGGCGATGACGTTCACACTCAGAGACTTTGACTACAAACAAATTTATGGGCACCGAAGAACTGTCGCCAGCAGACATTGCGGTCAGAAGACCAGCGGCCCTCTGCCAGAACACTCAGTCTATTGGATAGGAGAGAATCTCCACCGAACAGGAAAGGTTTCCATACCGAACAAGAATATAAAATGACCGATAACAAAGGATCGTCTTCATGATATGAGCAACTTCTTCGCGATTGGTCCAGTGCCAACGCGCTGAGAAAAGACAAACCAAACTTGCCCTGCGCAGCCATCAGCGATAATAATTTCAGGCTATTATGACATCGTTCCGGACTCTTTAGTCGTCAAACATTCAATTTCTGTGTGAATGGCGTATTGATTGGACGCCGAGACATGCCGGCTGACTCGATTCCCTTCCGGTTCCGAAAGGGCGCCTCTCGCCTCAATACGTAATGAAAACCGTAATGTGATGCAAGAATTATCGACTGTGATTCATCCGACTTGAGGTGCGACGCATCAAAGAAGTCTGCGCGGCCCTTGCCGTTCTCTGAAGACCATCGATCCAACTCAACAAGACAAATGAGTCACGTCTGTTTTCTATGGCAACCTAGTAACTAAAAACAGATCACGACGCCGCTCTAAACCGCTGTTATTGCGTTCTTCGGACTTACAAGAGCCCTAGAAACCACTTGAAGCGCCATGTTGCGATGGCTGATGCCGGTCTCGAGAGACCTGCTGGCAATCAGGTCTCTGAGAACACCTCAACGACGCGTCATCAGTTCCCGTGTCGGTCCACGGACTGAATGAGGAGGGCCAGAGAACGATGACAGCTGTTCACTTGGTGAGACAGAGTCAGCCTCGCCAGGTGCAAAACAGTCCGCCCAGGAGAAGCTAGTATCGATGGACAAATGAGCTAAGCTGGGATGACGTAGCAGATTTTCGCCAACTGGTCTACTGTACCGTCGTAAGAGATAATGCATGACATGATTTGGTATGACATTAACGTCTCTTTTAACATCATACTCTGTCATGTAAAGAGAACACGTTAAATGAGCTTCTAAAGCCACTCTACAACTGGTTTGTAATTTTCCCCAGGGCCAGCGCCTTGGTGAACGCCTGGCAGCACAGCGCAACAACCACAAACCCCTCGGCGCGATGGAAACACTACCCAGAGTCGGACCATGATCAGAGTCGCCATACGGCCTACACTCCAGAGCAGCTCTACATGCACTCCAGAGCAGCTCTACATGCTTTCTATAAGAGCTCTACATGCACTTTACGTGCTCTCTACAGGCAGCCTTGAAGGCGTTCATTCCGAGGCTCGGAGGGCACCGTTACGCCAGCGTTGTTATTCTGGCCGGCTACAATGGAACGAGTAAGCATACATCTCGGGCCCGACGAATGAACAATGCGCATGTTATCATGATGTAGCTAGCTAGCCGGCCCCAAACAGCCCGTGCCAGCGCCGAGTTAGAAAGCGCCAACATGGCGGCGGCAATGCGAGGTTGTTGCGCCGCCGGGGTTGCTTCGCGGACGTCAAAGATTGTGACCACGTCCGATGACAGACTGGTTAACTGTAAAATTGCGGGGAATTTCCGATAAAAGTGTCCAGATGGAGCCGACTCGACATCATCCCAGGAAACCACAAGCACTGCTTCCGATTCTAAAATAAATAACTGCGCAGCCCCTCTCTTCGTTCCGCGATTTCAAATGACTCGCGCTATGCTGAGCTCCGCTATAATTAATACGCGACGAACACGAAACTCATCCGTTCCATCTACAGGATGCACGGAACTGATGTGCACGGAATACTCCTGTCGCTGATTGTTCATTAGTCAAATTGGCCTTCCCGCTCCGTCCAATCAACGACCGCGACGTGCACCGCTGACAAATATACAAAGAGTCGAGCCGATCGAGATCCGGCTCCGCCGGCGTCATACGTGCCGGCTGAAAGGTTAATTCGTGTGACTACGAGCCACGCGATACCTAATTATTCGTCCGCACGACACGACAGCCAGATCAGCTCCGTTTTCAAGGCTCGCACGTCAGAGTGATTTCACGAACGACGTGTCGTCACTGCAATGTCGAACATCGGCTTCATCGCTATGCAGATTAGGCGACGAGGACTCGTGCCCAGATAATTTAATTTGCAAGCGAGTTGGTTTTGAGCACCGACCCGTCCAAGCAGTGCCACGAGGCGGGTTCCGAGGAGCTCACTGCCGACAAAACACACCGTGGAGCAGTCAGCGCCGCCACAGGCAGTCCTCACAGGCAGTCCTCACAGGCAGAGCGATCCTCACTCGCCGTTGCGCTCAGTCGAATCTGCGCAGAAGACGACCCGACCCAGCCACAGTCCTGGTCACCCGACCTGTGACACGTCGCCTGACCCCCATCTCCGCTGCCCACCGCCTCACGCACGTCACAGCTCCGACGGTCATCCCACTGCACCCCTCCACCGACCTCCGAGAGAAAGCGCCTCTCAATCCCCGCATTCCAGCCGACTCCCATAATGTGCATATCCCGGCGGCCTCTGCGCGCTTTCCCCGCGATAAACAATCAAATGCCCGCTCAATACAAATGAGGGACGAGCCTCATTCCGACAATAATGTGCGTGTCCAGCGAGGAACAACAATCCCCGAGCGCGCCCCGAGATCCCACCAGGACGTCAGGGCGACCACGTTGTTCAATGCCCCGTGGCCTTGGTACAGACAATCAGTGGTTAACTTAGCTCTGTAAGCACACAACCTAATCGGACCTTCCTGATGTCTGCAACAGACGATAACCATACCTTGCGACAGTTTGGCAATCTCTGCATATGACAGCTTAACAGTCAGTGACGGCAGCAGTGTGGCAGCTCCAACACCTGAATAACCTATCTGTCCGATTAGTGCGGGCTGCAGGGGCGGGGGCGGGGGCGGGGGCGGGGGCGGCCCCAGCTCGGCCGCCCCCGCCCGGGGCGACTCACACATGCCAGCCTGGGGTGAGGCAGCCGCAGCCGCAAGGTCACTGGGTCCGGGCCTCACCACCGCCACACTTGCGGTTCGCCGGGGTTCACCGAGGTTCACCAGGGCTCACTGGGGTTCACCGAGGTTCACCGCAAAAACACTCACACCACGACCCGTGCCTACTCCACCAAACCGATCCAGCGTGCCGGTCTCACCACGCTACTCCAATCACTTCCGAACAGACATCACCACTTCGATGCCCTGCGCCACCGTCGACCAGCACAAAGAGCACCCCTCTCGCCACGACCGGGCGATGACGTCACGCGCTGCCGGTGACGTCACCTGTTGTTTATGCCCTCAGACCAGAATCCGTGACAGTACATGCCCTTGAATGATCAAACATGAAGAAGCGTTTTATCTCTCGCCGAA
Organism: Balanus nubilus; assembly: GCA_031763405.1. NCBI lineage: Eukaryota > Metazoa > Arthropoda > Thecostraca > Balanomorpha > Balanidae > Balanus > Balanus nubilus. The sequence continues at coordinate 19,960 of JARFNZ010003358.1, forward strand.
TAGCTCACGATTACGAGCCGTGGCCTTGGGCGCTGTAAGCTGCATGATCAGAGTGCAGATTACGTAAGCGTTTCGGGGATCCGTGTATGTAGCAAGACGAGCAATAGGCGGCTGTGGGAGAGAGGTAGATGGGAACGGGTCCTGCAAACAGGGTTTGAAACAAACAGGTGCTGCTGATGCTCGCCCCAGGGGACAGCCGAACAGAGCTATATCGCCCAAACAGGCCAACAGATTCAATTTAACGTCATGTCGATCGTTGAAAAGCAATCGTGCAGTCTCCTGCGAATAATTGGAAAGCTGAACAAAGAACATTTTGTGTGGTTCCATCCGTTCCCAAGCGTTTTGTAAAGTCTGTGGGATATGCAAATAAATACAGTATAATATGACGGGAACCTACGGTGCTTTCTCAGAAGCAGGTCGTAATAATATACTAAACAGGTCGCAATAGCCGGCGAGTTTTGAGGAAAATGACTATCTATCAAAAGGACACTGACAAGCCATGCGTTCTGTGACATGTAACGACAACCAAGGACTTAAGATTCTGAACTGTCCGACGTGAAGGGTGAGCTATCATCATCGCCCAGGTAGCCGAGCGTCACACGAAGAACACCTCAGAAATGAAACCTGCTCCGCGACATTTCACAAACCCCGGCCCGGAGTACCGACGCCGAGCGCACGTCCGCTCTCTTAGGAGCTCTCCGAGGAAACCTTTCCAACTCCCAGAGCGTCAGCGATCGTACACCACGGCGGCCACTGCACTTCATTGGCGATGCATACCACAACCGAGTCAACCACAAGAGGCGATAACTCAACCTCCGTCACAAGTCTCCAACAAATCCCCGACCTCGTGAACGGCCCGGCAGGGGTTCGTCCTAAAGTGGGCGGTCCACACTGCTCACTGCCCGTCCTCTTTTGCTGCTCCTCTCTCGTACCGGCCACGCCAGGTAGAGGTGGAGGTACCCACCTTGTACGGATAACCGTTGAAGATCCTATTGGCGTTCTCGTTCCCGACACAGTAGGCCTCCATGCCTATGAAGGCGCGGCGTCAGCACTGCACGTCGCCCCGTCTAGCGCAGCACCCTCCCCCAGCGGCAAGGTCCGACGACTGAGCGCCAGCCGGTCGCCGCCGAGCGCAGCACGCGCCGCGCGCAGCACCGCGCGCAGGGGAGGCGGCACGGCGCCGCCAACAGCCGGCCGACGCATAAAACGAAATGTCCGGAACGTCAACAGTACATCGGTGAGGCGTGCCGTACCGTTGTACGCCGTCCGTCAGCGGCCGTGCCGTGCCGTGCCGTGCCGTGCCGTGCCGGGGCGGCCGTGTCGCGGTAGGCCACCCGGCCCGGCCAGGCCGGGGGCCGGGCGATCATGAGGTGGCTACGCCGGCCGGCGGCGATCACTAAGTAGACGATGGCTCCCCCAGGGCTACGGAAGAGTTTATGGCCAATCCGACAGTCGGTAGACACGTTAGGCCGACTTACGACGAAATGACTACTGGTGTTGAGTGTCTGCCAGAAGCTGTTTCGCTGTAGATTCATGATTGGTCCCTTGGAACGATATATGTCAGGAACTAGGACAGCCGTTTAGACGGGCTCGGCATTGTTTGGGAAATAACCTCACGACAAAATTGGGCCGATAATGATAGTAATTCATAGTCATGTCAAACAATCTCAATCTGGTTCCTCACAAGCAGGAAAAATAGCCCGGTTGCGTTAGAGCCTGTAATGACTTCGCTGCACGAGAGCCGAATGCAATCCTAAAAGACAGCCCAACGAATCAACATTTCACAACCGGCCGCACGGTCCCACTTTCTCTCATTTTCCAACTTCAGGAAAAAACGTCCAACATAGATTCCAGCCGTCCAACCGCCGCAAGGCCTCAACACAGCAATCGAATCAAAATAGACAACCATCTATCTTGTTCATTTTGATTACGCTATCGGCCGGAAAGTCAGCCGACGCGAAAACACGCTCGGCCCGCCATCTATTGAGCAGGTCGGTAACTACACGATTGTGGCATTCAGCCGGGGTACGCCTGCCAGGCGGGCGCCGTGGGGCGTCGCGGGGCGCCGCGGGGCGGAGGCCGGGGTCGCGTGCTGCGCCACAGGGTCTCTCCATCGATAGCGGACGGCCCGGAACTCGGCCCCCGCGGCGGACGAACCGTCACCGACACCGGAAACAGAGGAAACACCGGAAACACGGAGTCGGTAGCCGAGAGGTAGTGCGGAATCACACTGGAGCTGGACCGTACGGAATCGCACGAGATCGTGCGGGTCCGTACCGGATCATACGGGTTCCCAGGGGGTCGTGCGGTGTTGTCAACGCCCTTGGGACATCGCGTACAAATGACAAGGCGGTTGAACTTGGCAAAGGTCATGGCAATAATAGACGTGCACCTCTAAAATGTAATCCCCTGTTTCACAGCCCGTAGCAACACCGTTGGGCCACGGCTACCGGCATCCTGGTCTCGCCTGTTACCCCGTCACCGCAACTCGGCCACGGGGTGCGCGTCTCCCCCCCCCCCCTCTCTATCGTCACATTACCGAGCAGTGTCGACAAATCGTCGACGAGTTGCGGCTCGTAAAGCGGACGTTAGCGGCGATTACGGCGCGTCTCGGGCGCTGCGATTGGCCATTAGCAGCGGTCATTGATCGTCAGACGATGGCACAAACAAAGCGGCCCGCGGCGGCAACAGACACACACACACACACACACGATGAGGGAGAACGGCCCTGTATGAAGTGCGGCCCGATCCGGCCAGGCACGGGAGCATCTGAGGCACCACGGATGAAAGGATAGTATTCTAGGGCACCATGGATGGAAGGATGGCGCTGAGATGCGGAGACTATAGCCGAATGACGGCCCAGACCCGAGAGACGGCGGGATTCACGAGGCGAGGAGGGACGGCGAGACTCACGAGTCAAGGAGGGACGCCGGGACTCACGAGTCAGGGAGGGACAGCGGGACTCACGAGTCAATGACTCAGGACGAGACGGGAGGACGAGGCGGCTGTTGGGTTGCGGAGAATCGCTGAGGATGCAGCCGACCGTGGTGACAATTAACAACGATGGTGATTTGGATTTCATAGTTATGGAACTAATTGGGTTATGTAACACACATACGTTAATGATGATGATGATTGTTTTTTAGAGTGGGGTGGGGGGGGGGGGGGCACAACTGCTGCGGTTATATAAGTCAATGAGAGAACATCGTCTTCCAAAGATGACTTGCAAATAAAGGCAGGCAATGCTATCCGATTAAGCTTCTTCCACTCCCAAAAAACAACAGAAAATATTGGAGGGTCGAAACGATCTAGATGGACCAGAGTGTGACCTAGATAGACCAGCTGATATTTGACTGTTGGAGGGTTGACAATGGCAGTGAGCGCGATGTTAGCCGAATCAGCAGTGGCACTCGGCTAAAGCGCGGAAAAGTTGGCTCTTACAAACCGCAGTGTTATTCGTGGCAGGAAAGCCGACTAAGATAACACGGCTCACACGGCTCAGCAGGGTAATCTCAACAGCAAGACAGCTTGGAAATCCCTTGCACGGCATTTTTAGCACGTGCCGAACATTTTCAAAACATTCATCACTTCCAGTGGGTGTATACTGTATACAACTGTGCAACTCCTCCGCAGCACGCCATCGGTCACCGTACATTCCAAGCATTCTTGAGCGACAAACAAACTCGGTTTCATCACTTAGTGATTAACGGATATTTCTGAGCTGTTTCGTTGGAATTCGGTTAATGTGATTTGATCGCCTGAACACTTGCCAAACACTTAAGCCCACAGCCTTTTCGCGAAAAGCGGATACGCTGGCATGAATTCCTGACAGGTGACATTCATATGTTGTTTTGTATTATGAATGTTAAGTGAATACAAACACCAGAAGGATGTAGAACTAAAGTTCGTTTATTTTCAAAAGGCGAACAGTCAAAAGTGCTCGCCGTAAAGAATCGCAGATAGCTCTAATGTTAAGAAATGCAATTTTACTTCGCATTCATTTTTAATAGGAACGTTAACATTACACGCACGTGACAAATTTTAAAATACACTTTGAACCGTTTGCCCTTTGAAAAAAAACAAGCTAAAGAAAGCATGCATGCCATTGGAGGTATCAAAAATAAAATGACTGAAAATACATAAGAATGATGAGGATAAATCCTAACTGTAAATTTTACCCAATAGGTACTTCATCTTTACGGCGTCTTCTGAAGCAAAATATGTTTGCACGAGGTGCGGGGCAACGAACGGAAAGCGGCAAAATATTTGTTTTCGTCGAAGATAAGAACAGCTGAACAAAATAAAAAAACATTTCAAGTCGATCTTAAACACCGAAGAGATATGTGTTTGCATCGCGCACACAGCTCGCCATCCGTCTCTGTCCTTCCCAGCTCGAAAAAAGAAATCTGCCTCGGTAACCCCGGCAGGGCTGTTGTCAGTTCTGCCTCCAAGCTCAGTCATCCAACCCGCGACGTGCCACGGCGCGGCTTCCCTGCCGGCTGTTCTGGGGGGGGGGGGGGG
>JARFNZ010003359.1:0-14993 GCA_031763405.1 Balanus nubilus
GTTCAGGAGTCAGGGGTTGGGTTCAGGAGTCAGGGGTTGGGTTCAGGAGTCAGGGGTTGGGTTCAGGAGTCAGGGGTCAGATTCAGGGCCAGGAATCAGGGGTCAGGTTTAGGACCAGGGACAGGAGTCAGGGGACAGGTTTAGGGTCAGGGGCAGGAGGCAGGAGTCAGGAGTCAGGAGTCAGGGGTCAGGGGTCAGGGGTCAGGGGTCAGGGGTCAGGGGTCAGGGGTCAGGGCTAGGAGCAGTGGCAGTGGTAGATTGAGTAAACATGCCCATACATTGAAGCTTCTGATGGCATCATGCCTGTAATCATACTCTTTGTTGTTTGAAATTGGAACAGTAAATGACACTGTTTGCTTGGGAGAAATGATCCAGTTTTCAGCTCTAAATATCTGATGCTACCTTTTCAAATAGCTTGTTGTCTAAGGCCTGAATAGTCTAAGATACCTAGTTCATATTCTGAACTATCACCTACCAGCCTGTTTACAGTTAACACACCACTTACTAGGTAGGTACTGCAGACCCACCCCTGATGACACTGACCTCCTTGAGCGGTGCACCTCCCATCCGGCCAGCAGCACCAGTGGTGCAGAGATGTGCTGAGCGGCTGTTGAGCTGATGTAGTACCAGCACCAGGAGTGCCAGGCTGGACAGCACCATCACCACCCGGCGAGCTGACCGCACCATTGTCACACTGGCTGCAATGCAGTGTCACAATCAATGGGTTGCTGAATTGATATTCAATAAAGTCAAAAATTATATGAACCACGGGCACAGTGGCACTATTGTATCTTACTCAGTGGGCATTTCATCTTGATCTGATCTGATCTAATCTGTTGTTCATGATACACCCAATGTTATTCCATGATTTTTTTTAGGGGGCGGGGGTGCTTTGACTTTGGTTTCCAAACAAAACCTCAATTGTAGAATAAAAAAAGACCTGAGCCCAGTTTCACCAAATCTATGATTTACTCCAGAGCAGTAAATCATAGAATATTGACCAATCAGAAGCCGGGAATAGCCCGGAATCCATATGACATCATTTCGTAGATCGTGTTTCACCAAATCTACGATCTACAAAATGACGTCATTTGTTCCTTGGCACTACCACCAAACCATTTCATCTATTTTTTTGTGGTTTCAATCATTGTATATGTTGGTTTTTGTTAAAAATATTCATATCATTTGCAAATATGTTAAATATTTACCATGTCACATGCATTTGAGCTTATGGAAGGCAATGTGGTTACTTCCTCCAATGACAACGTGGGGCTATGGTGCTGCCATCTAGCAATGATTACCACCCAGAATCCTGAATAATGGAGTACCTTCGCTAGAATGCTTAACATTCTTGAGTGGATCAGCTGGTGACTTAACATGCGTAACCAAGATCTACAAAGTTCCTACCTGTAGTGGAATTGATGGGGGTGATCTTCAAATGTGACAATTATTGCGCAGCTGTGGTGAGATCATCAAAATGTTTTTAGATTTCTGAGCTATGAGGTGAAATAGGAGCTGCGTCACCCAAACAGCGTGAGGACATTGCATGATGAAAAATTGCATAGCTAAGAGATTATCTCTACAAAATTGATTCAATATGAATTTAAGTGTGTTAACGATGTGCATCAGCATAGCCTGGCTCAGTAAGGTTGGATAATGTAGGCACTGGATTGTTTTCTTTGTTACTACTTTCTAGGGTCTTCTTTGTGTGACGTCATGCGTGTCCCATGATCGTAGAATGGAACCGTTTCGTAAAAGCTTTAGGATCTACACCCCAGAGTAAATAGTACATTTGGTGAAACCGGGCTCAGTTTGGGTTTGAGATTAAAATTACTACCATAAGATTCAGTAAAAAAGATGAATGTTATGGCATGGGTTTAAATGTCACATCACACATCCTCTTGGAATCAAATTGAGGGGGAGGGGTCAATACATGTTTGAAACATCACTTTGATCAAGTATTCACCAAGAGCAAAATGAATTACTGACAAACAGCATACAGACCTACAGTCGCCCCCCACGCAAATCTGTCCCACGTCGTTCGTGTCTGGAGATGAACAACTAATGCAGGCTCCCAGCAAGGGTACCGAAATGAAGACGAGTGGTATATTTTGCCATGTGATGGTGCTTGGTTGTCTTACGTCACTGGCTATCATCCCAAAAAGTAGTATACTAGTATGATTTGGTGTCACACAAAAACACAATTTTACAAATTAATTAGCTCAAAACTTATCATGTTTCTACTCTGAAGGTCATGATCTTTGAGGTCAATATGAACATTTAAATAAATTTATTTGTAAATGATTTGTGATGACGTCATTAAAACTAATGCCTAGTAAAATTGCATTTTTTCATCTTGGAATGGCGCAGTTGTGACGATAAACATTGACGTCAGCAACATTTGTACGGTGACCCGATTTTGTCCAGATATATGGCCCCTATATAATAGCCCTCGGAACAGGGTGAGAGTTCCAATTAGCACTTGGTCCCAAGAGGATATGGTGCTTGGTCCACAAACCCAAAATCGTTCGTTTTGGGTGGTTTTTGGTCATTGTTTTTTGTGTTATATGTTTGCAATGATGTTCTTCTTCGCTAGATACATCAAATTATTGATGGAAAATGATAAGTAGGCGTGTTTCATGAACTGTAGCTTAAAAATATTGATAGGTAGGAATGGGATGTCTGACCAATGTAAGACAAATATATTAGTATGTTATTATAATTTAATGGACAAGCACTTGCAAAAATATTTGTTATTGGACGAGCCAAAGGCAAGTTCCATAATATGTCTTACACCACAAGCGAGTATAAATATGCAGTTAATCCATGAGGCGAAGGTGAGTTGGCGTTGTGGATTAGCTCAATGAGAGCGGGACTTTTCAGGCTTAAGGGTCTTTTATATCTCGATCACTGTAAGGTAAGGTAAGATGAGTCGATAAACACATTTTTATACTTGCGAGTGATGTAATTATTTTATCCTGCACTGCCAAGATATATTAAAAAGCACGAAAACTTCTCAGCAGTGGTTTATCAAATCAATAATTGCCATATGTTGAAGACTGATATCACTGGTGGGATAAGAAATCTTTCAGGTGTGAGTCCATTAAATATTTTATCATCCAATTAATTTTCTTATGAAAAGTTCATTGTCCTCCAGGGCTGCGATTCATTAACACTTTTGTTATTGGGTCTTGCAGAATTCAATCATTATTCTCCATTGACTCAAGCAAGAAATTATTTATTGGATTGTTTTTTAATCCAGAAACACTAAATTTATCAGTAAAATATTTACAACGTGCTCATTGGGGAATGCTTTTATGGGATTATTGTTTCTTTACAGTTTGATATAATTCCATAAATAAATACTCCATCCCCATTTTCTAGTATGTAGCTTATACATTTGGTAAATTGCTGCCAAACCACCACCCATTTTTTCAGATGGATATATACAAATTGTGAGAAACTCCATTTCAGCTGTGACAACATATATCATGAAACATCTTTTTAACATTGATTTCCCATTGCATTGCAGTGACAAATTAGTGATGCAAGTTAGAACACTCTTCAACAATACATCCAATTATCAGGTAGAGCTCAGGTTCTTGCTTTGTTTCCATGACCTGTCACTGCAGTTCCATTCAGATCTCCTTTTCAGTGTTAAATCTTCCTTAGTTTCCCTGCCAAACTTTGCAGACAGGGTTGGCAAAATGCCAGCAGAAACTCAGTTTATGCCAGTTTTTACCAGCCTAAACTGACAAACACTTAAATGTATGAAAACGTTATCATTGTTTTATTAGAAAGAGATATAATATAGACCAAACAACTAACTATAAAATAAAGTATTATCCCAGGAATCAAAATATCATCTATTTCATAATGTAGCAGACCTGTTGCTACAGTTAACCTACATTTGTTAAAGTCGCACAAATGCAATATCCTTGATCTCAACGTTGATAGGTAGGTGCTCTTGGTGAACAACTACTATGCAAGGTTAGCATAATTGTAAAGACAACCTGAAGACAGTATACATGCATATACACAGTAAAAATACTGATGTCTGCAAGGGCATTGCATGAAAAGCATGTGGTCTTGTGGGACATCTTTTTTTCAGATGACCAATATCAAATAGTGGATAGCTGTAAATACCCTTTATACCCATTACCTAACCCTACTGAACTCTATTGATTTTATTGACAAAGCTTGGATTATATTGAACAAAACTGAAAAAATCAATGATATCCCGCAGCCATTGGTTACTTACCCAGGTTTTATTGTTTTGTCAGGGAGTTAAATCAAAATATTGAAAGTTGATGACAAAAAGCCATAAGTGACAAAAGCTCAACTTGATTTTTGTTTTTGTCAGTTTTTGCCAGTAGGTGGCATAGTTTATGCCAGTCAGTTTATGCCATGGTAAAAACTGGTTAATACCACCTGGTGGCATAAACTTGCCAACCCTGTTTGCAGACCTAACATTTGCCTTATCTGGGTGGCACTGCTTTCTTCACATTCTTCTTTATATTTCTGGTCTTGCATTCTTGTTTTATTTGAACTGCATTTTTTGCCAGTGAGTTTTGACATCCAAAGTATGCCAGTTACTTCCCACCATTGTGCCGGGTCTTTATAAGGCCTTCCCTTGAAAAGGTAAAATGAATAAGGTATAAATGGTTTGCATCCCTATTCCCCATGTCTCATTGCACTTTTACTGGAACACTATTGAAAATATAAATGTGAACAAAACAGCTATTGCGACCAAACGTTTTGTAACACAATGATGCACACAAACAGGCAACCTCAAGATGGCTTGATTGTGATTGTGAATACAGTCACTGCCAATAAATTGTTCACCACATCCAACCTCAAACTGTTTCTATATCTTCCTTATATGTTCTGGAAAGTTTCAGGCATGAATGTGTAGTGATAAATTTCATTAAATATTGTGATGTGATTTTCTATGTCTACATAGCCATTTACTTGAAAAACATTTCCAGTATCAACAGAAATATTTGTTAACCATAAATATATAACAACATTGTGGGAATGTTCTCTAAAACAATAACATAGAAACAATAACATAGATAACATAAAATAAGTGTTTATGTTATCTATGACAATATGTATCTGTATACCCAAGAGCTGAGTCACTTTTTTGATACAGTGCCATGAAGAATGTGTCAAAAAATTGACACAGGCTGGTTGGGTTGTCAAGTAGTTGATTCATTTAAAAGCAAAGCAAAACATTTATTTCTAATTATAATACAATTTTTGAACATCTGGGTGTTTAAAGCATATTTAAGCTACAACATATAGATTCATATGTTATTATGTCATTCATTTGATCATTCTTGTCTATGCTTTATCTGAGACCTACAGGGCTACTGGATTTGTGAGGATGGTGCCCTCTGCCTTGAAAACACTTGTCATGGATGAACCTGGATTGGAAACAATCAGCTGTTTGGCTAACACTAGGTTTTGTAAATAAACCTGAAAAATGGAAAGTAAAGTCAGCAATATGGCATCTGAAAAGCATGGAGTGGAGCTAATATAAGTGGTAAATATAACATTCTCAGCGCCACCATTTCCCAGTACCTGCAAAGAAGTTAGTTATGCACATTGTGTACAAATTTTAATATTGGGTCACCCCAGGCCCAGGTCAGGTCACCAGATCAGGTAAAAGTACCAACACATGGAAATGACCATTTTGAAAATTTGCAGTTGTGCTTTGGCCACATTTTCTGGCAGATTGGTTTCAAACTTTCAGGATTGTATAAGAGCCCAGATATCTAAAAATGTAAACATTGTTCAAAATTGTTGTTTCAGGATGATGTCTTCTCAAGCCATTCTGATTCTTGATGCATCAGATGCATTTTTTGACCAGCAATGCCTTGCTAGGTCATCAATGTCAGAAATGTGGTTCCACAATCTAAGTTTGTGGAATATATTTTTGCCAGTGGCCAAACAAATTTGTGTAATGTGTTTACAAACAAATTTTCGCCACCAGGAAAATGTAGTTTGTAATGCATTTACCAGCTTTTAGCACCTTTGGACTGGCCACCTTTAGCACAGTAGTTAACACCCCCAGAAATGGCAGAACATCTCACTTGGCTGTGCTGTCGTGACTCAGCTGTAATATCATCTTCACAACGTGATGAGCCAGCACAAGTCACTGCCAGCATAATGTTCTGGATAGTCATTGGGAATTCACACATTATGTGAAGTTTCTGCTTCATGAATAATTAAATCATATTATTCTTGCTATTTTTATACTGATTAGCCCTTTGCACCCATAGACTTAAAAACATTATTTACAGTCAGAGTTTTCATGGAACAAAACTTCCAAGTTCAGAAAATGGAGAAATTGGTCACTTCTCTGACACTAGTTCAGCCAAGGTCTTCGGGGGGCCATATACACTTTTTGTCAATCAATCTCAGAAAAATGAAGTTGGAGAAGTGAAACGAGTACCGATGTGTGTGTTTTATCAAGAAGCACCTCCAACCTCCAACTTGCCTACCTAGGTTGCCATGACCTTGACCTTGACCTTATGTAAAATGTGGAAGTTGACGTGACCAGCCCAATTTGGTATAGTTTGAATCGTCTTGACTGGTACAACACGATGGCATGAACATATTTGCTCTATAAAGGTGTATAAGCTACAAAAGGTGTTCACGAAAAACTATTTTCGTAGAACACGGACATTTTGGCCTTTCCTTTGATGACCTCTTATCACATCAATACTATGATAATACACACCATTGAATAGAACGATCTTTTTGCAGCCGACAAGCATACTTTTGTATTCTCAAAATTGTTGTGTAACGAGTAAGTCGAATAATTGTGAGATGCGACGGCCGGCGTAATACATTTCCAATGAATGTTGGCCGGCCGACCAGTATCATTCCTTTCCATTTCAGAAACGCTGTGATCGCGAAGCGTTAGCGGATTTAACAATGATAAAGGGTCGGAGTTTCTAATCCATGTTCTTTATCCATGTCACTTATATCATCATGTGATGGAGTTCCCTGTATCCAAGTTCGGCTACCAGATAATATCCCACAAAACCAAGCACCTCTGGCCAGTGTACAGTGCCCTGTCCTGTCGCGCCTAGATTTTAGCTTCTAGTCTCAGGCCCCCGCTCATATTGATCAGCATAGGCCACGGGCCCTGGAATAGCCGAACACGGTCATGAGAAGCTTCCCATAGGACATGGACAAGACGCTGCTGGTGAAAATGGTGAATCAATCACGTACGCCACCGGGCGGAACGAAATGTCCACTTTGGATGCCTGCTGTAGCTAATCACCCTGGCACAGGGTGATAGGGATCATGCCATCACAAATGTTCAGCAATCGAGCATTGAACGGAAGTGTTTCATTTATGTGAATGTTAAATTTCTGTCTGCAGTCTGTTTAATAAATTTCACACTTTCAAGTGTGATCACCCTGTATGAAAGGCAAGGATCGGTACCTAAAGTCTCAGTAGTCTAAGTCAGTATCTCCTTGAAACGTAAACTTTTCAAATCCCTTGCAAATTCAAAACATTACCAGCGCCTTCAGAAACTAGCTGAAATTAGCGGATGAAATTGAGTCCGGCTGTCTTTTGTACGCGGATGATGCAAAATTGTATCGTATAATTGTCACCGCTGGCGATGGATCGCGACTGCAGTGTGATATTGATCGGTTGCATTCGTGGTCTATCAGATGGGACTTCAAACCTAATCCAGCAAAATGCAAGTCATCTACGATGACCCTAAGGTGCACTCCTGTCCAGATTAACAATCATATTCAAAACACTGCTTTGGAATCTGTTAGCAAAATCAAGGATCTCGGGGGGTACTTTTGGAATCTAAGCTATTTTTTTCGGCTCATGTGACCAGCATTCTTAAGAAGGCTGATGATCGATCGAGATCGATGGGCCTACTATTGTGGTCATTCCATGCAGGTGCATAATCTGTTCATTCCAATCGTAAATCTTTCCTTATAGCGTATAACGCGAATGTTCGGTCTCGTCTTGAGTACTGCACCGTGATTTGGGCAGGAGCGGCCAAAACTCCAACTCAGAGGATTGACAGGGCTCAACACCGCTTCTTGATGTGGTTAAATTCCCATTCTCACGAACCCAGCTGCCAACCACTCTCTTATGCGCCTCTACTACTAGCTCTACTAGGCGATATAGCCTTAGCAGCTGAAGCGCCCCAAACCTTAAAGTCTTTTGCGCCTCTCTTGAACCACTTTGGTATTGTATCACTCGAGTCTCGACACTTTCAACATGACATCGTGTTCCTCAAACAAGTTTATTCAGGTAGGATTCACTCACCTGATCTGGTTGCAAAATTACACGTTACACGTTCCCTACACGTTCCACCGCGGCTTACCAGGTCAACCAAATTCTTTGCCGAACCCTGCGGTCGTGTCGACACCGTCATGAACGGCTTCCTGTGTCGAATACTGCGATGGGTAAACCGATTCCTCGCTGCTGTGGAATGTGACTTTTTCTCCTTTAACCTGTCCTTATTTAAAAGCTTGTTCTTTGTTGTACGCACTCGTTTAATGACGATGCTGAAGGTTGAACAGGGAATGAAGTCATTGCAAATGTTGTGAGATATATATTTTTTTTGTATTTGCATCATGTTCGCCGATCCTTTACTCCTCTCCGGCCAGTGTTCCTGCTTGTTCCTCTCTATGCGGTGCCTGTTTCCATGTTCATTTTTGTTCTTTTTTATCTTTTCTCTGGGTGTACTGTGGGTGTTTGCAGTGCATGCATACAAATGTGTTCATGTCGAGCCTGTCAGTGGAAGAAATTCTTTTGGCGGCAGTAATTAATAAATGAAGTAGCTATGCATAACATCCCCAGAATGCACAATGATGGCAGCATTGCCATTTTCCATCTAAAAAGTCTTCTTATTTTGCAAAGTTGTTTCCTAGTTTTTACTTTTAAGGGTAAAATATTTTGCTCCATAGTGGAAGCAAGTAAGGTACTGTTAGTAAGCAATTTGAATCTGAACTGTTTTGCCAACACAAAATGAAGCACAATTCAGTCATTTACAGACTACATAGGTACCATTGCATTTCCTAACTCCCAACCCTGCACCAACACCGTAATTGATTGGAATTATTGAAATGTGTACTCCCCATAATTCAGGTAGTCAAAGTCACTGCATCGCTTGAAATGTCTGATCTGAATATGAGCTATATTGAGATGTTTTTTGTTGTTTTTATTTCAGATCTCTTCTGTCCAGCTTGTTTGCAGACAGAAACAGTTGTGCCAGGATGGCTTCCCAATATGATATTCCCTGGCACATGATGAAGGGCCTTGATCCAACGAATTCCGACGTCTGCACATTGAAAGGATCAGTGACCACTGGAATGGAGCCCAGTGCCAGAGATGAAATAGCTGTTAAACTGAGAAGTGTGGCGTACTGCGCGCGTGGCCGTGTCTTCTTTGATGTGAAAGTAGAGCAAGTGCCTGAGGTAAGCCACCGTGAAACATGTTTCAATAATTTAACATCGTATGGCAAGCAGGTGACTTGTTAGCTGCCCCACATACTCGACAGTATACAAACAAAAACTTGCCATTTTCGTCAAGCTTCCCAGGCGTCGCAGCTTCACATGCTTTTAGATTAATGATAACACCCACCAAAATAGAGGAAGACATGGTTTCATATTAAGAAAGACATTTAACTAATTTTCTTGTTGCCGGCCGCAAAACAAATTAATTTGATTCATCACTTTTAGTACAATATGAACTGGTAATGATTCAAACATTTAGAACATCTGGTTACACAAGATGTGATGACCTTTGATTATCGCCTTGCTGTCAAAATTGTAAGCGGATTGTCTTTAATGACGGAAAACTTCGCTAACTAGGATTGCCACTCAAAGACCGGCCAAGTGACTTTGACCTTGTCTGGTCCTTGGGTGATTTTGTGACTGACCTGGCACTGTAGGCACAGTGCCATCCAGCTTCAGTTGCTGGGTGTTCAGGCAGGAGATTGGCCATCCTCTCCCGACGATGGTTAGTGGTCTTATGCTGGTCGTCGAGTGTACATTGTATGCATGTTACACAGTACGCTGATGACACGCAGATTATCGTATCTGGCAAAAAAGTAGACCTGCCTGAGATTGTAGCTAAAATGGAACGAGCGGTCTCCGCAATGTACCGATAGTTTGGGCAGCATGCGATGAAACTGAACGCCGGTAAAGCCCAGCTCATAGTCCTCGGAACGCAACAGATGCTGAGACGCTTGCCGCCCGTTTCCATCCGCGTTGGAGACGGTATCATCCAAGAGAGTGACACGGCTGGCAACCTCGGAGTGACTGTCGATGGGTCACTGACCTTCTCTGCTCACATCCCCGGCATGAAAACTCGCTGCACCGGACTACTTGTGGCCCTATCACACGTTAGAGGCTACTTGTGGCCCTATCGCACGTTAGAGGCTACTTGTGGCCCTATCGCACGTTAGACATAGTCTCCCCAGTGCAGTCGCCCAGTGAGCTTATCGACACAATATTGCAGAGTCTAGTCATTTCAGTTGTTCGTTATTGCATTTCTGTTTACGGTAGTGCAAACCAGACCAACTTGCTACAAGTGCAGTCAATACTAAATTTATGCGCCAGTCATGTCAGGCCGCTGGAAGTATGACCACATCTCTGACGTGGTAAACCAAAATCCTGTCCTGAACGTCAAACAGCTAGCATACTACCACAACGTAACTGCCATTCACAAGATTATCACTACAGGACAGCCCGTACCGTTAGCGAACAATATCACTCCAAACATTGCAACGACCGGTAGGAACACACGTCAGTCCAACGACATCCATCTGCCACCGGTGCGACAAAACTGTGGCAAGCGCCAATTCGTGTATCGCGCTGCGGCTGAGTACAATCTCCTGCCACCCGATGTGAAAGCGCTGAACCGAGCACGCTTTGCGAGCACTGTGAAGAGGCAGTGCCTGCCAGTTAGCGGGACATAAGCGCGCATTTGTATTGTGTGTTGGTGATGTGGTGTGCGAGTTATGGTGATGGTGATGGTGATGGAGTGATGGTGAACGAGTGTCTTTTTAGCCCAACCTGTTCTTATGCATGACTTAGCACAGTAATAGCCAATCGTGTATTTTACCACCGTAAAGTGTATGATATGTTGGAATGTGCCGCAAAGTAAATACATTACAATACAATACAGTATGGATAGGCACTGCATAAGTAGTTATGTACTAACTGCGCTCTTTTGCAGGCTTTGAAGCTGAGATCTCTGGACCACATCCATGTCCTGATCAACGTCGAACCCAAGTTCGGTTTTGTTAAAAATAAGGTGAGTAAAACGCATAGGTTTATTTTGTGTAAAGATATCCATGACTGGCAGTGACATCACGATTTCAAATGTCCTAAACACCAGCTTCGGCGTGGATGCGTCTACTGTTATACTGTTATGACGAGGAATATCAAATACGTACGACAGTGGTCTTGGCGCCGATAAACAAAGTCGTTAGGCGCTCGAAAACCAAAAACCACCACAAATGGTCCGGAGCAGTCACCACTGACCAATCCATATTCGCAGCACCAGCGGTTTAGTGGTCCTGCGCCCTTCATGGCCGCCCCATGCCGTTGTGCTGTGCCTCGCTGTCTGACCTCAGCGCCGTTCCCTCAGGTGCTGTGTCTGCGCCGACTACGGCTTCTGCCCCGCCAGCTGGACTGGAAGAAGGCGCTCTCCGTGTGGCAGCGCCAGAGCGGCTTCCAGGGCGAGGCTCACACCCGCCGGTCCGACGACCAGCTGGAGGTCATTGAGCTCCCTGTGCCGTCCGCTGGCGGCGACGGACCCGCTGCCGCCGCCGCCTCGGGAGACCCGCTGCGGGATATGGTGCACAGTCTGCAGCAGCCTGTGAAGGGCACCTGTCTGGAGGAGATGACGGCCACAGAGGTGGTGGGAGGCGAGCCGCGGCAGAGCGCGGAGGGAGAGAAGACGAAAGAGACCACTGAGCCAGCCGCTGGAGACGACCAGACGACGCCAGAGGCCGCCGGTGCTGAAACACAGACGACTGGTGTGGCGGCAGGCGAGCCACCGGCCGCGGCTGTGGCTGCTGAAGCAGGGAGTACCGATACACAGCCGGCAACTGCCACTGACGCTCCAGCAGAGGTCCCCTGCTCGGCTGATGAGGCAGAACAGGCTGAGGACACGGAGGCTGGGAAGATTCAGGCCGAAGATACCCAGGTGCAGGCTGTCGAGACCAAGGCTGAAGAGGCGCAGGCTGGGGAGACGCGGGCGCAGGATCAGGAGACCAAGGCTGAAGAGGCGCAGGCGGATGAGCCTCAGCCTGAGAAGGCACGGACTGCGGGGACAAGGGCGCAGGCTGAGGTGGTGGCTGCCTCAGTATCGAAGGAGGCCGAAGAGAAAGCCGCCAGCAGCACCGACCGAGAGAAACCCGGCGACGCCGCTAACGACGGCGGAGGGCCTGCTGGCAGCGGCGACGGTGGTGCTGCCAGCTCGGGCCAGGTGGCACCACCCGCCGCCGCCGACAGCGGCAGGGAGGGCGTGGTGTCGTTCCGAGCCACCTGCTACAGGGCCGGCGGCGGCAAGCAGGGCCATGCCTTCAGCTCGAACGAGGGCGCCGAGAACTTCGGCGGAGCGGTGCAGGAGCTGTTTAACTGGAAGGTCCAGATGAAGGGATACGACCTGGAGGTGATCCTTGATGTGGCCTTTGGTGAGTTGTGGGCGTGGGATGTGACCTTTGGTGAGTTATGGGTGTACAGGGTGTCCGGAAATTGTTTGCCCCTTCTTCAATCACGTTTAATTTTTAATGAAAATGCGCAGGCCAAACTTTATGCACCGATGAAACCCACGTATATTTATGCACGTTCCAGCATCCGATCAGGCTTCCCAAAGATCAGGCATGCCCAGAATCTCGTCGCTAAACTGCAACTTCTTATCCGCAGTCGCCTGGTCAGTCCTTATTGGCGGTCACCGACTCCATTTTGTCGAGCCTCTCTTTCGCATTGACGATGATATTTTTGATGGGCAACAGGTCAGAGTTGTCATCATACCGTCTCCCATTCTCCCAGAACACCGAGGGCTCGGTCAAACAACATCGTTGGGTGTTGGCCGCGTGGTCGCGTGGTGAATTGGAGGCATTTGTGCACCTCCTGTATTTGTGACTATAAGTTTCTTGTAATTTTATTCAAAGGCACCTATGCTTAGGACTCGGTGAGAACGGTTCGGCTTACGTAGCGAATTTAGGTTTTCAGGGCCTGCAGAAGCTAATATTCCCACGGTAAAAAAAGAGAACACGAGTGGCTAATTCGTCACTGGTTTCGGGAGCTTCACGGCTTTTGTGACAGCAGAAGTGGTCTTTTTGTTAGTTTGGCTTTTGGCCAGGGTCAGTTGGCGACTCGTCGGTGATCGGTGAGCGGGACTCACTGCCATCGTTACATTGTCCAGCTATTGCCTTCTCTGTTGAATTTTAACATCTCATTTTTTCACATCAGCCATTTTCGGTAGATGACGCAATTTTGGCGATCTTGAGACGTAAAAACCTAACTTATTGATCACGGTCATAGGTGTCCAGTGACTGTTTCAAGCTAGTCTCAGAACCAGTTTCCCTGAAACTGATGTATTTTTGGGATTCATTTAGCCAGATCGATTTCGGTCACCTTGTTCGGCGCCGTCTTCATACCGCGAACAGCTTGTTTTTTTCAGAGGTTTTCTTGATATAGTGACGGGTCACGCAGACTTACATAATTTTGACGGATACTTTGAGTTTTTTGGTAACGTTCATCTGGATCAATTAAATGTGAACCATCGAAACCGGGCGGTGACACGCCGACAAAGAGTATGTCTTCATCATAGCAGACATTGCCTACGAGCACGAAAGATACTTTTCAGAAACTAACTCATTGCGTATTACCATAGCTAAGGCAGCGTCTGTACGATTAGTACCGTGACCGGCTGACTCCCCGGGATTACCCAAGGTGGGTTCTTCACAAAATTGTATTGGTTTTGAGAGTGCCCGGAGAGAAAAATGGTGTATGATGAAGGGGCAATCCATTTCTGGACACCCTGTGGGATGTGGCCTTTGGTGAGTTATGGGTGAAGGATGTGACCTTTGGTGAGTTATGGGTGAAGGATGTGGCCTCTGGTGAGTTATGGGTGAAGGATGTGGCCTTTGGTGAGTTATGGGTGAAGGATGCGGCCTTTAGTGTTGAGGGTGTGGAAGGGGGAAAGGTATGCGATGCAAAGCTCGGGATAGGGAGTCTGGGTAACTGTCGATGTAATTCTATTCGTGTTTTGTTGGATAAATTAATTTATTTTGAAGAACTTAAAGATGAAGAACTTATGAAGAACTTACAAGTATTATTGTGGGAAACCGCAGGTGGTTGCACATATGTTATCATTTCGTTATGTAACGCAGAAAGAAATGTGAGCGTTCTGTGAGCGAGGATATCAACTGGCCAACCTTACTTTTATAATACTTAACCGAAATAATAAATATGATGCCAGACAATTTGTCTTGAAATGTTGTTCTTCTTTCAAAGCAGCTGCATCTAAATTATCGGTAGTGACATGAATCTCCGACTCCACTTCTAAAGAACATCAATAAACATTCAACATTTAACCCTAAAGTAAACATTGCAAAATGCTCAATATTTGACCAATAAACCGTCCTGGTTTGAGTGACACCTCGCCCCCTGCCACAGACATGGTGAGCGTGGGGCTGTCGCTGACGCCGCGTGCCCTCTTCTACCGCAACCTGGCGAAGATGGGGCCGACTTCGCTGCGCTCAACCGTCTGCTACAACCTGCTCATGATGGCCAAGCCACAGCCGTATGAGGTGGTGGTCGATCCGATGTGCGGCGGAGGCTCCATCTCGCTCGAGGTCAGTGGCAGCGAGTGCGGTGTGACACCGTGTTTCGGTGCGCCCGAAATAACTATCATCATCATCATCATCATCATCATCATCATCATCATCATCATCATCATCATCATCATCATCATCATCATCATCA
>JARFNZ010003470.1:4931-14989 GCA_031763405.1 Balanus nubilus
GGGGAGGGGTATAGGTGAGGGGAGGATGGTACCTGAGGGCTCCTCTGGTTTGTGCTGGTGACAAATCAGAATCAATGAGACATTGCCTTGGCCTTACACATTAAATGTGTAAGGCTGATAGGTGAAGAAACAGGAGGATGCCGATTACTGCTGCCTCCATACTAAAACTTTGAGGTGACACCTCAGATGACAGCATCAGGGGTGCTGTCAGTGACATCAACATGACAAATATAGCAGTGAAGCTGCAGCTGGTCACACTGAATGATGTAAAGATGCAACACCAAGCTACTGACTCAGAACCAATGCCAGTAATCTCACCAGAACATTAGCTGGTGTGTTTCCCTTCAAGTTGTCTGTGCCAAATGTGATGAGGACACCAAATACAGCCCCCAGCACTGCTACACAGGCAGCCAGTGTTCCAAGACATCCAACACCACGGTTCACAGGATCCTGGGGGTGACACATAGTACCCTTGTCAAGGTGAAAAGGTGTTCAGCAACATGGCCTAGTGTTTATGAAACATTACCATGTTACTTAAGTACTTCCCGAACCATTTTTACACAGTTGGTGCTGTAACATTACAGCACAATGATACAAAGTGAACTACCTACTATAATTATTAAATGTCCTAACAGTGAACTTTTCACTCAGGTGTTGATATAATGCATAACAATAATCTACATTGGCATCACAAATACCAAGTGCAACAAATTTTGTGCTAGTGTGTGTCCACTTCCACTCCAGGGTACAGAGCTATGCATTTGATTTAATTATATTTATAATCCCCTTTCAAAGAGTCCACAAATTCAAAAGAGAAAAAAAAATACAAAACACATACCAAGAAACAGCAGCTTTGCCAGCCATGCTAGTCCAAACTAACTTCAGACTTGCTCTTTAGTCATACTTCTGATGGTCATGCCATCAGTGCTTTCAGATTTGGTGTATAGCTTACATCACAAATAGGAAGCTAATCTGGCATTGGAAAAAGGTTAGGGGATTTACAGCAATTAACCCTCCATCACCAATAGAATGACAAGCATGGCATTTGAGCAAGGCTGAAGTTCACTTATACCCTAAATAAAGCATTCAATGGCATAATATATGCAATTTTATTTCACCTCTTCTGGAACATCATACTGCTTAGATGGTTGTTGGACTCTTTTTCGCGCCATCGGTCAGATATTTTAAGCTTTAGAGTTAAAGCCCTAAAATTGTTATCCCAGTGTGGCCGTAGAAAGTCTTGGGTAAGAGTATTCAAGGACCGTAGGATAAAAGAAACACTTATCCTCTATTGCTATCTTGATTGCTATGAGCCGTACTACCAAACGTTGTGTAATACATATTGCATATTTCGTTTTGGTGTGTGATACGATGAAAAAGATGACGAAATTTAACCAATGAATGAACGGTACTTCATTTCGTCAGCAGTTGAGCACCAATAGAATACGAGAGTCTTTGCGTACTATTCTAACGAAATGAAACTATCGCGCCATATACGACGATATGTCACTCGCATGCGTGTGATCATTGCAAGAACGTGAGCACGTGTGCGAGGATCGGTGGTAAGTAAGGCATGTAAGTGGCATGGCGGTTCCAATTTGGATCCATGAGCTTGGTGTTTGGATAATTTAATAATTAATATTCATTCACTTTTTGTTGAGGTGGTGTAGCCAAGTCAAAACTGGCTACAAGTTGAAAGGGAATGTTAGGGTTTTCCCCCTTTTTTCGGAGTCGGCAGTGTTTTTGAACATAAGGTAATAAATTGAATGGTAAATTTAAGTCATTTTGCTATGTGATGTCTCCATCTACTTACAGATGCTACTTAAATTAGTTTTGCACTCCACACTTAGGGGACATTCAGCATCTGGAAAATATTTTCCCTAGGATAATACTGAAATTCATTGCACTATGGCAATGTGAAGTAAAGTTCATGATTTAGGATGACAATTCAACATCTTGCAGATCCAATGCACAGGGTTTCAATCACCTCTGTTGGCAATGTACAATTTTGGCATGATGAGATCCAGCTCAAGATATCATTTTCCATCACAAAGGAGAATCTCCCTCGTGTTCTCCCTATGATGGATAATTATCCTTTTTGTGTGGGATCTCGCAGTGCCAAAATTTTCCCTTTGCTGACGGAGTTGATTGAAACCCTGTGCATTGGATTTGCAAAATGATTAATTGTCATCCTGGATCATAAAATATGCTCTATGTTGCCATAGTTAAATGAATTTCATGATTATCTCAGGGAAAACATTTCCCAGATACTGAACATACCCTTAATTGTGTGCTCAGATAGTAACATTTACAGTAGTATTACTTCAAACACATCATAACTTGACATTATTTTATTAACATTCCTGGGGTCTTGCAGGATTTTAAGTGAAATTTAATATTTACATAGCCAATTTAGGTATGAGTGTATGCCATCACTTGAAAAGGGGAAATAATTGCATTATTATAACATCTGATCAATTCCCGTACTTCAAATTCCTTCTAAATGTTCCTATAGGGCTTTTTCTGAAGTTATTGAGTTTCTAAAGACATTTTCACATCCAATTTGTAATTGCTGCCATATTCAAATCCTTTTGCAATTTCTGTGAGTGAGAAAATCACCATTTTGAATTGTTACAGTGTCATGTTGTAAGGTGATTATTGCTGCTACTGCTCATTTTTAGACCCAACTTATATTTTCTGATGATCATGGCATTTGTTATTGCAACCTACTTTTTGCTATGTTTGCCTCAAGTGCCCCCATTGAAGAATCCTTGATTAGAGATGAGGCAATCAAATACTAGTTGCGGGTAAATCAGTGGCATTTTTCAAGTAATTACAACATTCTTGTTCCGATTCAAGCTTTACTAAGTTGCAGAATTTTGTATTGTTTTAGAAAAATGCACCATAAATAGCAAGCTTCAAAATGCACCCTTCCATAACATTATAGCCAACATTTTCAAAACCCTTACAATTACATTCCCTTGAAAGATTTTGGCTAATGTGTGCAGGTGGCATCTTGTATTCATAAAATGGTGTTCGCTGATGCATGGCTGTAGTCTTTTGTTCCTGATTTGGAAGTCAACTATAAAAAAACACTTTGAAAACAACTATGAGCTTGACATGGGAAATAACTTGAAAACTAGCTCTGCACCACAGCAGCTCAGATTGGGAAATAATGAGATTAATAATGTCAAAAATATATGCTGTCATATAATGCATAGATCTTATGACATGGACATGGGTTTCTATGCCACTTAAAACAGTATTAAGTTATAAATATACCTAATGTCCCAGTCTGCTGACATGATGGGGGAAAATCCTGTACAGAGTTCAGACTTCTAAAATCTATTTGTTTCTTATTTCTCAGTGCTACACCAACTTGGCACTTCTGTGAGATGGTTGAGTGATTCCAGCACTCTTTGTGCTGGGCCCATGCTGTGTTGAAACAGTTCTTACAGTTCTTACAGTACAGTCACGTTAGCACTTTACTCTGACCAAACATCTGTTGTCTCTCCCTCAGATAACCTGTGCACCTGAACACAGGTATAAACAGCCAGCTATTTGAAGCTAATCAGTCCAGCAGGCTGCACCTCTCTCCTTGCCATCAGGGTCCTCAACGTATGTTGCAGGCTCTTCGCAGGCTGCCCTGTCGCCGCCTGCTCGCCACCATGCCGAAAAACGTCGACCTTGCCGGGCGACGGGACGCACGCTCGGCCAAGACCAAGAAGCTCAAGTCGTACGGCCCGCCGGGCCAGGTCAAGCTGCAGGTGCTCGGTACCGGGGCGGAGGGGGCGCCCCGCGCGCTGTACGTGTTCACCACCAGTGCCAGGTGAGACTGAGGGTGAGGTGATGAGGGGGAAAGGTGGAGTTCGGTGAGAGTGTCGGGGTTCGATCAAGGCTAGCGGCATGGTTCCTTTTATATTATTTCTAAATGTGGGCTTCCCATTCCTTGATTTGTTTTCAGAATTCCTGGATTACCAACTGGACGATTGTTTTTGTCAATGCATTGCATGTTCCCTATTAATGGTTTATTTTCATTGGACAAAGTATGTTGTCCTTCTCCGCCATTGACGATGAAGATGTTTGCCGGTCCTACCTAGCTTGCCAGTAATGCACTTGCTGACGATTTCCTCATTCAGTGATTCCCACCAGTTACCCTGACCATTTTCTCATTCATCTCCGCCAGTCACCCTGACAGTTCGCCCATTCCGTGATCTCCGCCAGTTACCCTGACTGTTCTCCCATTCCGTGATGTCCGCCAGTCACCCAACAGTTCGCCCATTCTGTGATCTCCGCCAGTTACCTGTTCAACTGCGGCGAGGGCACGCAGCGGCTCTCTCACGAGCGGAAGACGCGGCTAGCCCGGCTGGAGAACGTGTTTGTCACGTGTAACGGCTGGCGGAACGTAGGCGGCGTGCTGGGAGCCCTGCTGACCCTGAACGACATCGGCGTGCCGGCTCTGACCCTGCATGGGCCGCCGGGGCTGGTGAGCAGGATATAGGGGGGGGGGGGGTGCTGATGTGGTAGAGGAGGGGAGGGAGGGATGGATTGGTGATTTGTGGATGAGGTAGGCAGGTGGAGTAAAGGGAATGATTGGGAGGATGGGGAGAATAATGCGGGAGAAGGATGGTGAGGGAATTTTTGGGATTGGAAACATGTTGGGGTGAATATATGCTAGGGAATGTCATTGGGATTATCACTTATTATTATACAGAGATTATCATTAGGGAAAGTCAAATGTATGTGTGCAGCTCACACTCGGTGATTGCACATGACGTAAGAATTTCCCCCCACCCCCGAATACTGCAATCGCGAGTATCGTAATCTTCGAATCCCGTGCTGACCGCCGACCTGTCCCCAGGACGCGTTGTACCGCGACACACGCAGCTTCATCCAGCTGAGAGGCATGAACGTGCAGCACCGCTCCGAGACCAACACCGACTTCGTCGACATCGGACTCACGGTCAGTTTCCATCCTGAGACAGGCCCCTCAGCGCCTGTATGAACACTTATTTTTATGGCGAATGTAGCGCGGTTGTCCGTCTATTGGCGGCTGTTCCGTGTGTAGCTCCGTGCTGATGCTTCGCCGCTTGTTTGCCAGGTGCGCTCAGTGCCTCTGTACGGATCAGAGGTCAGTCGGGAGCTGGCCCCGGCCTCCGAGTCGCCCCCGCCGCAGACCGTCGACTACTATGCCTACGAGCGGACCGGGGGACGCGCCGCCACCACACCTCCCCCGCCGCAGCAGCCGGCCCAGCCACAGGCGGCGGGAGCAGCGGCTCAAGGGGAGGACTCGGTCAGCTCAGAACAGCAGAAGGCTGTGTCGTACGCCTACGTGTGCACGGTGCCCGACTGGCCCGGTCGGCTGTCCCTGGATAAGTGTGTTAGTCTCGGGGTGAAACCCGGACCGCTGCTCGGAAAACTGAAGGCGGGACGTAATGTGGTGCTGGAAGATGGCACGATCGTCAGTTCGGCGGATGTTACTTCGCCTGACGAGCTTGGACCTCAGTTTGTCGTGCTGGAGCTGCCGTCCGCGGACTTCCTCCCCTCGCTCTCCGCATTGGACTCGTCCATTGACATGTCCCGCCTGACGGCGGTCATACACTTCTCGCCGCCGGCTGTGATGGACGATCCCATCTTCCGGTCGTGGAGGGGAGGTCTGCCCTCGGGCGTGCGGCACGTTGTGTTGAATGAGGCGGGTCGCGGTCACGGCAGCGAGGCGGTGCATCGACTGCAGTATCAGCTGAACTCCATTGACGCTGACCTGTTCCCCCTGCTGGCTGGAGACGATATCGATATCAGCCGCGCAGCTGGGGATGAGGGCGACAACGGGATGAACGGAGATAGTGATAAAGGTAAGTGAAATAATGTTTTCTCGGTGTTCGGACACGGTGCAGCATGCGCCATCTTGCTCATTGTCCTGGTCTGCCATTTTTCGTGAGCAGTGCTGTTAGCAGTATTGGCTTGCCACGTATGTGATTTCGTCTCGCTTCTGACATCAGGTTAACATCTACCTCACCAGCCACTGCTGCCACCAACCACGGGTATAACACAATTGACGTCTGCTTTTAAGACAACAGTTGCCTTCAGTTTAGATATGTCCTTCATTTCCCAGCTGATATGTAGCCTGACTGCTAACGGCCTGCCAACGGGCTTCGGCGCGCTGACATACACCAACAGTGTTATTCAGACATAATCAGCCGTTTCGTTTCATGGGAACGAACCCTGTGGTCTGCAGAGTAGGCACTAGACTGTCATAGTCGTACAGCAGGACGATTGACGACTGGCGTTGCAGATGTGCCGGCCGGTAAGAGGCCTCGCCTGTCATCAGACGCCGAGGAGCTGGGTCGGGAGGCAGGAGATCGGAAGGAAACCAACCCCAGCAGAGAGGCCGGCAGAGGGCCGTCGACCGGTGACGGAGGAGAGGCGGGGAGGCGTCGGGAGGGGACGGACCCGGCGGTCCCAGCGGACTCGGCGGACCCGGCGGACCCGGCGGCGGAGGGGGAGGAGGAGGACCGGTCAGGGACGCTGCTGCACCCGCCGTCCGGCTGGGGCCTCAGTCTCAGGCCGCCCGCGCCTCCCGACACGTGAGACGACTGAGAGCAGGGACGCCGGCTGGTGGGTCGGGTCCGGATGTGCGTAATGTCTCATAGTATACTATATTTTATGACACATCTAGCCTGAACCAATGGAGTATTTAGCAAAATGGTCCCAACGAATAGTCTTGACAAGGAACGGTCACAATCTATGTAATGTGATAGTGATGCGCCAGAAACTGATAAGAAATTTGCGTCATGGCATTTAGGCTTTAGCATAGGTGATTATCTTTTCCCAGTTTTCATTCCGGCATCATAACGTTTGGATTCTAGCGAGCCGCTGATTGGGATCTCTATCTTTTCTGAAGTCGTGCATTGAGGCTTTGTTGCTCTATAGCACATTAGTACAAACCATGGGCCAGCTCCACCCTAGAGACAATACCTGTCACGCCACACAAAATTAACCGCGATCAGCGTATGCCGTCACATTTCGTGACAGACCGTGACGCCGTCTCTCCACCCTCAGCGAGGGCGTGATCGCCGTCACGCCGGACGTGTACCGCGACGAGCTGGCCGCCGACGAGACGTTCGCGGCGCGGCTGGACGAGTACCGGCGCCGGCGGTCGTCGCTGCCGCCGCCGTCCCCTTCGGACGTGTACCCTCGGACGGTGTTCCTCGGCACGGGCAGCTCCATACCGAACAAGAAACGAAACACCAGCGGCATTCTGATCAACCTCAGGTGGGGACGATAGGCGGTGGCGGGTGGTGTGAAAGTGCGGGAGTTTATGACGTGGATGTTTAGTAAGACAAAACATCCTTTATGAGGATGTTAGGTTCCCACAAGAACACCCTATGAGGAAGTTTAGTAAGACTGCGAATTAAGGCTACTCCTCAGGCGGCGTTCTGCGATTTTTCGTCATATGCGTCAACAGCCGAGATGTCATATCTCATCTCATTGTGAACGACGGCGCGTAACCAGACATGTTTTGTATTGTATCATCTGCGCATTGGCTTGCATTCACATCAGCCTGGTAACACTGTTAGCTTTTGTTGATCCTCATTGGCGCGTTATAGAGCTTCTCGTCTCTATCTACATGACAGTGTTTGCTGAACAGTCCATGTCTACCGTAGCTGACTCCCGGTCTCTCACTCCAGTGCTGAGCACAATGTGCTGCTGGACTGCGGGGAGGGCACTCACGGTCAGCTGGTGCGGCTCCAGGGCAGCCAGGGGGCGGCCGAGACCCTGCGGCGACTGGGGGCCGTCTACATCTCACACCTGCACGCCGACCACCATATCGGTACGGGGGACGGGGGATTGTGAGTGGTTGGCGGGCTACGGGATGGTGTTTGTACGGTGGTGACGGTGATGATAATAACCTTGATTGTGTCAGGCTGTCCGAAGCACCTGCAGGTTGACTAGCATGTGTAGATATTTGACACGATATTGCCACCGATGTTAAAAGGCGTTCATATTCCCTATCGAGTGTTCATTATCATCAGACTCTAGTGCGACCTGGGTCGAAACCGCTGGAGCTGTCGCGCCGGTCAGTTTTATAGCATCATCACTATGCAGCGTTTCTTCCCGATACATGCCGTCTGCTGGTGTGCGGTGGGGCCGCTCGTTTGACGGCGTGTCCATCCCGCCAGGTCTGATCAGTATCCTGGAGGCTCGGCGGAGGGCGCTCGGCTCCGACCATCAACCCTGCCTGCTGCTGGCGCCGGCCCCCATCGCCACCTACCTCAACATGTACCACAGCAAGATGGCGCCGCTGCGGGGTAAGGCGCCTCGCACGGCAAACTGATACGGCACCTTGTCACGGTCATTGCTTGTTGCTCTGGCACTGCCTTCTGTGACTTATTAGCGGTTCAGGAGATGAGGCGACAATATCGAATTAGGTATGCGTGGACTCGCTGTCTCTTGTGTAGGGAATTGTAACTGACTTTGTCAGCGGGCCCTCAGTGTGGACTGAATGTCACTTACTTAATTTGTCGCATGGTGAGAATCTCTCGATAGCTATGACTATGCTTATTTGGCCGTTGTAAAACTCTAAAAAGATATTGAAGACTAGAGCACGCGGAGGGCCCAGATCACTTCCTCGACTTGCCTCTTCCTCACGTATTGTTCGACCATCGCCACTCTGCCCACGTTTACCCCCCCCCCCCCTCCACCGCCAGACACCTTCACTCTAGTAGACAACGATCGTCTCCTGTCGGGCCGGTCGCCCCCTCCGGACTGGCTGCGGCGTCGGCTGGCCGCCGCCGGGCTCCGAGAGCTGAGCACGTGCCTCGTGCGACACTGCCAGCTGGCCTATGGTGTCCGGCTGGCGGGGCAGCCGGGGCGGGCCGTGGTATACTCTGGCGATACACGGCCCTGTGACGAACTGGTGCAGCTAGGTCAGTTGGGGGGATGGGGATTCGGGCGTAAAAGTGGACCATGATGACGGTCCTGATGACTAAAAATACGGATAATGATTTAATTACTTTTAAGTCATGTAACGTAACATTGCTCACCTTCTTTGTGTGGGTGTCGGAGGATGCGTTCTGTGCCATTTAGCCTCGCCTATTCTTTTGTCAGAATCAAATTGTTAAATTTCGTCAGCTGTTGCAATGTGGTGGAACTTCTGTAGAACTTCCACCTAATGTGAGAGTTTACCCACCCCAGTCTCAGGGTGGGATCAGTAAGATAGTAAGTATCAGTATAGTAAGATCAGGGCCTGATCTTACCATGAGTTGTGATATGGTTCTGTGGTCGGACGTTGCCGTGGCCCCCCTATGACGTCTCCTCTTCCCCCTCCCAGGTGAGGGCTGTGACCTGCTGATCCACGAGGCCACTCATGAGGACGAGCTGCAGGAGGAGGCCGTCCTGCGGGCGCACTCCACCGTCTCAGAGGCCATCGGTGAGTGTACTGAAAACACAAATACAGACACTTACACCAGCACTGCAAACAGAAACACTGGAAACACAAACACCAGTCAGGCGGTTTACCGGCTTCAGACTATCCGAGACAGGCTTCAGGCTAGCCGAGACAGGCTTCAGGCTAGCCGAGACAGGCTTCAAACTAGCCGAGAATCAGTGCAGAGATTTCACGACCATCTGCCGCGATGCCACGCGTGTGTGCGTATCTGTACCAGCACCGTCCCCCTCTGACCCGCTGCCGCTGTCCACAGACGTGGGCCGCCGAATGGCCGCCGAGCACGTGCTGCTGACCCACTTCAGCCAGCGGTACGCCACCCTGCCTCTGCTGCCCGAACCGGCTCCGGGCAACGTCAGCATCGCCTACGACAATATGGTGGTGAGCGGCGTCTCCGCGGCGCGGGCGGCGTGCGCAGGGCGGACAGGAGGGAGGGAAGAGGTGCCGTCGGTGGGCTGAGAACTGGAGGAGATGTCGTGGCTGGGCTGTGTGTGTGTGTGTTAAGTAGATCAACGGAAGGCTCATGATTCCCGCGATTGGTATTTGAAGACTATGTAATGAGGGGGGGGGGGGGGGAGGAGGGGGAGGTGCTTCAGTGCAGAGGTGATAGTTG
>JARFNZ010003691.1:0-14985 GCA_031763405.1 Balanus nubilus
GCAGCGCAGTAACCCCCCCCCCCCCCCCCCCCCCCCCTCCCGCGGCGGTTATAAGAGGAAGCGGGGTCGCCGGGACCGGTCGTGTCGACGCAGTTAGCCCATCCGTCGGCGAGACCCGCCGTGTATGGATGGCCCGAGAGCACCGCGGGGTTCCCGGAAAAATCAGTCACACCAGTCGAGCCGGCCCAGTGGGCGGCCAAGTTCGGTGAAGTTTATAGAGAGACAGTTCACGAGAGGCAGGAGAGGCAGGACAGACGCAGCACCGCTCTGCTGAAGAGCACTTACATTGAAGTTAGCTTGGCTTGATAGGGTGATGCCGCTTTAGTACATTCGGGCTACGACGATGCAATGAATAAGGATGTGTAACTAAATGTGGATCAAAGTGACAAGCGGACCGTGGGCCCCTCATTAGCTTACAGTGCCTTCACCATAGCATGGAGCAGCACTGGTGCCACACGAAGCCACATGCTGGCGCGACTCGGTCAATACCCGATGCATATTTTGTTTCCCACCACACTCGCCACCGGTCCGGTTTCGCCACCGGTGCTCGATGTATCCTGGGGCGGCATTGTCCAGACCTCCACCGTCCGGGCGCGGGTCCTGCTGATTCGGTCACCGCCGCACACGCCCGCCTCCGGCCGTCAATATTTGATGAAGGGGAACGGCCGTCACGCTGGCACATCACATACATAGAGATTGCGTGGCGTCTGAAATGTTAATAGCAGCCTAACTGGCGAGAATGGACGGTCACGGGCTGGATGAGACATGTATGGCAGTTCGCTTTTTACACTTTGATGATATAAGCAGGGGACATTTTCAGTGTTTAATTTTATTATAACCATATTTTCTTCTTCAGAAAAAGAAACCCTCCTTCGCGCAGGGTCTGCGCATTTCTATGGGACGCGACTTCCAATAAATGAAAGCATCTATCAAAATTGACTGAAAGAAAACTATTAGTATCTATGTATTCATTCCAAACACTGCAGCAACAATAGCGCTTAATGTAACCGCAATGAGACATTCCCTTCAAAGAACGGCTTCCCGATGAGAATTGAGATGTCGCCTCTAAGGAAAGCTCTCTCCCTCGATGAAAAGATCGCATTATCGGATTTGAACCAGCGACAGAAGAGTTTTCTGAGCCATCCACTTGGAAAAAGCTGAGAACCCCATAACTCAAATCCCATTAGTGTGTAATAAAACACTCGGCGGTTGGGGGGAGGGGGCGGTCGGCGGTGTCTGGAGGGGGGGGGGAGGGAAGGAGGGGGTTCGGGTACCCGTCTGAACCGCGCCTGACAGCCCGTCAGGTCGGCGAGTTGGCCGCTCCGGGCCGCTCTAGTTGGCCTGTCACCGCCGTTGTGTTTTTGTCGTGCTGCGTGCAGGCCGCCGCCGTCAGCCTGCCTGGGATTGCCATTAGTGTGGGCTCTTGGAGGCCGCAGGAGGCTGGATCTGGCGGCGGTGGCTGCGACCGGCCACCGCCGTTAGCTGTGCTGTAAGAGAGCTTTCGCCTCGCCGAGAGTAGGTCTTATTGGCTGCATAGCTGTCTGGATTGATTCGTGGTGTTGAGTTTAGTATAAGTCACCTCTACAGAAGCTGTTTTGTTTATGGACAAGAAGTGGCTGCTTGTCAGGTCGTGTACATTTAATAATTGGTGTGGTGTTGATGGTCCATACAACCATTTGTTCCCGGCTGTAGGAAATAACTCACGTTTTCTTCTTTCTCACCAGTTAAATATTTGTTTTGCGGTAGCTTTCGGTCACCACTGTGACTTTCAAAACCAAGCCGATGAATGCCACAGTAGTGACTGAAGGGTACCGCAAAAAAAAATATTTAACTGGTAAGAAAAATAAGAATCGTGAAGTGTTGGTACACTATATTACAGTTCAATAACTCTATCTTTAAATAAACTGAAGCAAGTAGTGAATTTGCATAGCTGCATCAGTGTTTCTGCGATAAAAATTGCTTAAATTGAAAATGGAGCTTAATTTGCCTTTGACTGGAGTAGTTTTGCTCAGGATGGAAGTGAGCGTATTGCCCTCTATCGGCGGGCGGGGACCACGGCCGTAGTTGCAACTGTGCGTCATAGATGGCAGCACTAAATAACGCCTGAATATAGGCTGTACCGCCGAACTCCTAGCCCGTATACGGCCAAACGTGGGCGGACAAAACTGGTTGATGTGTTGTTTCTCGTCGTACAAGATGCATTGCAGAATGACAGTGCTGATGAAATATGATAGAAAATGATACTGTTAGAATTGAAAAGGAAAATGATAGAAGTGTTCGCCTGTATTGCGAGAATTAATGTGTCTTAAAGGTACTACCATAAACAATGATTCTCAGCTATCGTCAGATCTCAAATGTGTCCAATTAGTTGTGTGAACTACGAAGTTGTGAGACATTGTTTTAGAAGGCAGGCGAGACGCTATTTTTATGTTATGCTATTTTTTACAGAAATGGTTTGGAAGATAATATTGTATTGATCGGCACCTGTCAATCTTTGGATTATTTTTTTAATGATCTGTTTACATTATGGTAACGACATTTTGCTTGTCTTTTAACACTTATTCCGTGTCAGATAAAGACATTTTAATTTCTGTTCATAAAAGTTATTTTGAACACACTTGCAGCTCGCATGCCTGCCATTTCTGAGCTCTTATTTCAGGCAGAAACTTCTACGTAGAAACAATATCGTGTGTCAGATAGCAACTCAATACAGAAACAGATGCCTGCTGCTCAAATACACCTTGGCTTTTGCTTTTGGTCGAAGTTCGATGACTATTCGACGACGATTCGGCGCTTTGCTTTCGAGCAGAGCACTTCAAAAAACTGAATTACAGGCTCTTCGTGCCGAAAAACAGGCAACACGATTCCGTCAATGGTCATAATAAATTATATATTGTGCATGACTTCTGGCGTATTCTGAACTGTTTGGCCGATGAGAGATGTTTTCGTCACATTGGTTCCAATACTGCAAGCACAATGACGAGCCTTTAAGAATGAATGTCAAATTATTTTACAGATGAACTATTCCACCTGCACAGTGGATGTTCTGCTCAGTGACGAATTCAATTCCATGTTGGCGATTGGGTTCGCAGATCTCAATTGCTTTGTACCGATCCGGGGAGTTGTTCAGAGTTTTACTCCCGAGTTGAGACAGTTGTGACGTTTGGGCATCCTCGATGAAAACGGTGTACTCTAGGTGATCAATTAGGCATAAGTAACACAGAGACAGATTCATTCTTTTGACCTGTGACTTTCTTAAATTGAATCATTAATCAGCGTATGCGATTTTCTATTAACAGTTATTCTGATGGGCTCAAACGACTAATTAGTATATGCATCTCTTTGAAGTGTAATTAACTTACGTGAAGGTACTACTAAGCGATATTTACTGAAAGCAAATTGCCATGTATTTGTCTTGCTTAATTGGCTGCCGTTCAGTGTGTCGTTTTCTACTGTTCGAGGCTTGAGCTGTGTGCAAACAGGGACATAAACCTGACTAATTTGATTACAATGTAATACGCAATCTCCTTTGAATAACGAATTGTAGTTGGGAAACTTATTGTGATTGCAATTTGTGTGATCAAGGATCATTTATGACGGTCACTTTTACTGTATTTTGTCATACTCATTCCTTTGAAACGAAAAACGTTGCAGCAATGCGAAATTAAACCATGCTGGATCCTGTGACATTTTTTCCCGATTTCGGCGTCGCCTGGGTTCTTTGTTTCGCTCTGTCGGGTTTCTTGAGTGGTGTGTCGGCTCGTATTGTCGTGTAGTGACAGCGCCGGAATGGATGTCTGAGGGTACGA
The DNA here is from genome assembly GCA_031763405.1 of Balanus nubilus. Taxonomy (NCBI): domain Eukaryota; kingdom Metazoa; phylum Arthropoda; class Thecostraca; order Balanomorpha; family Balanidae; genus Balanus; species Balanus nubilus. The sequence continues at coordinate 3,810 of JARFNZ010003691.1, forward strand.
CGGACCGGACAGGGGACAGGGGAAGGGGCTGGTCAGAGCGGGGCTGACCCTCCGCTCGAGCCGTCCCCTCTCCTCTCCTCTCGACTGCGGCACTTCATTGCCGGACGATCTGCGCTGTCTCGCTCTCCGCTCTCGGCGCTCTCCGGACCCCATTTAATTACCATAACACACGAGACACTCCACTACGGAGAGAAGATATGCAGCTGCCAAACAAACCACGCGGGCTGATGGCACAATTACTCAGCCGGGTCGCTTAGTCGGGGTCTCTGTCGTGCCGATACCGGCTGTCATTACCGCACGGATTAAATGAATCGGAAGGAGGGAACGACGACGCGACTTTGCGCCCCCCGGCGGACCCCGGGGGAGCGCCGGCAGGGATACTGAGTGGGGATCGGCAGACAATCACTCAGAGACCGACTCGCATGTCGATTTAATGCCATGATTTTGCAATGTCACCACTTGATTTAATGAGTTCACTCAGCCTTCCGGGAATTTAATTGTTAGATGCATGTGAATTATGCAGCATGATATCCCCATTGGCTGAGCTAACTATTATGAATCACAAAATTCACAAGCGCTCTTTTTTATTAATGTAATGTTTATGGTGCCTTTGTAACCCCATGTTTCCATTATGCTGAGAGCACTACATGTTGTGCATGCCTTAAGCTGAGTTTTTAAATCTAACTTCGTCTTTACATTCCCATCCAGATGTTTTTTATGAATCGCACAGCATTCAGTTCGTAGTGATGTTCCGATGCCTCAGCAATTTCTCTCTTCAGATGGAAAACATCTCAATCAAAGCGGATTTTCTGTATTTCCTCCATCCTTCGTGCTAGCTGCGCCTTGAAAAGTTTCCTAGCTCGGTGAAGCCAGCCATAGGCTGCGTTCGAACCTCGAACTCGGCTGCGGGCACAATATGTGCGTGATTAAACTCTGTGCGGTGGCGGGCGGTGACGGCGGCGCGGCGTTGGCGAATGTGGCTCGTCAGCGTCGGCGCACTTTGTCAGGTAACGGCCCAATTTGGCCGCCCTGCCCGCCGCAGGGCCGACCGCCTCGGCTGCAATAGCGCAGGAATCCGTCCGCAGTAGACGTCTGCTAATGCCCCCGCCTGCCGCTCCGGTACTCCCACAGACGTTCTCTGCCGCCTCTGTCGCTCTCTCCTGCCCTCTGCTATACTGGCTCTGGTAGGCTGCATCGGGACAGACTGACGCTTGAGGAAGATTATTGTGTGATGTCATATTAAACACACTGACAGTGTTTATCATTTGCCTGCATGTTCATTGCTTCAATCCATTCCATACAAATTTACGGTGTTTTATAACATTCATTGGCTACATTTCCAAGACACTACAATACCAAAGTTGGCATAAAGCCGCTTTCTACTCACGATCAGTTCAAGTCATCGCATTGTCTTTGTTCTCATCTCCTTGATTAACTGATCTGCGATCCGTATTCAGTTGTGTGCAATTGTTTTAAGCCAAGGATTTCTACCCGTTCTTCTTCTCCCACAGGCAACGGTGCATAAACGCTGCTGCTTCAAAGTTAGCGTCTAGATATAGCCGTTTTATTTTCCCGCTGAGACGAAAGCTCTTAGCAGCTGTCGTTCCCAGGCAGGTGTCAGAGGAAGTTGTAACAATATCCTTTAGCTGACACACAGGCCGCCGGTGGACACAACACTGACAGTATCGGATGGTGTTCCATCGCCCTCTGTTACGTGATGTGACTAGTTCACAGACATCGCAGGCCTCAGTACTCGATTTCACTGGTTGTTAATCCACTGTTATAACTTCCATAGAAACTTCATCTTGAGTTTTATTTTGTCTCGCATGGCGCAATTAATACGCTGAAAGAGTCATTGAGTAGTCACTGAAGTTCAAAAGCAGTAAACGTACATGTCCAATCTTCTGTGAAAATGCACAAATATCTGCAATGCGGATACCACTTAATTTACCTTCTTTTAGAACACCAATATAATTATATTGCTAGGTTTATCTAAAGGCTCAACAATGCTTTATTGTGTTTTTTTAGTGTTAATCTTGTTAAGGTTTCCAGTACGACAATAGCTTGATTGATGGTTTGACTCGACCTTGCTTTGCTCGCGTGTATCCGACACGGTCGTAGCTGGTGTAAACAGGCAACTTTTGATACTCATTTGCATGACATCTAATTCGTCGAGTGTTGAACTTGCTTGTAACAGGGAAACTTGTTATTGATATCCATTTTAGAATGCTGATGGATTGTAACAATGCCTTAGCATCGTGGCAATACATAGAAATAAAAAGTTTACTAAAAGACATAGTGTCGTATTAATGATATTCAAACGTTTCAACTCTTTTCAGTCATCTTCAGTGGTTAAATGATATGGCTAGTTCTATGATACTACACTAAGTCTTACAGTGAAGTTTCTTTTACTGCTGAACCCATACAAGCAATAATGATTCAGATGGTTCTAAAGATACATCGAAAGGATTTCATTTGTCAAATAAATTTCGAACCACATAACTCATGTGCTTGGAGATGTATTGGATTACTGAACAGAATTGTCGAGATATATAGCATATTCGATAATGGGATAGCAAGTTCGGCGATCTTTTTGCATTTCTTATATTTTCGTCATTTTTTTAGCCATAACACAGATACCACGATTGGCGCAATAGCTCTGTAGTCGGTTGTTGTATCGCCATTGGCCGCGATTTTTTCCCGGTTTGGCCTGTGTCCGGCCGGGCATAGCACAGAGAGATACCGCCCGCGGCGCCACCACGGACGGCTGCGGCTTTTTAGCGTCGGCTGTGCGCGGCGGTTACCATGGCAACCGCAGCGGTAATGCGCCGGCATCTGACTATAATCGGGGTGTGACTGGTCCATAGCCGGCAGGCCTCTGCTACCGACGCCCCTGGCCGAGGCCATCGCTAGGTTTTTGCACTGCCGGACCACCGCCCCGCCGCCGCCGGCCTCGGTGGCTCGGCTGTCCCGCCGGCCGGGGATGTTTGTTTGGGGACGGGTTGATGGAAACGATGTTTACGTTTTTGCTCGGCTGGTGATTACATGTCACGACTCGCCGTTCAGTTGTAGGGCATCGATCGTCCTATCCAATAGTGGCGCCAAATCGTTCACCTTTTTCCTTTTTCGTGTGCTTCGTGGTTATATTGTATATGTGTGTGCATTATGCAAGGGTCGTAAATGTCAAATCATGCAAATATGGCTGACTGTGGAGAGCTGTGTCTCTGCGTCCCAACTTCAGTGGCCTGTACTCACCTGCTGTCAGCTATACTGCCCTGTTCTGAGTTGAGTTTGTGTCCCAGTTTCAGTGGACATGTGCTGATCAGCCCGGGCGATGCAGCCGTCTGAGTTCTCCCTGTGGCTGCTGCTGCTGCTGCGGCTGGTGGGGCCGGGGCCCGCTCACCGCATCCAAGTCTTCTGGAACGCCACCAACCCAATGTGAGTACCCGACCAGCTGTGTAACCTGCCTCTCGAATCAGCTAGACGAGTCATATATGAGCCTACCTGAATGGCCTTCCGAGGGCTACCAACTAAAGATGCCCGTCGGATGGCATCGAATAACACCAGCTGATGGGAATCGCCTCACTGTTTGTGTCTGCCACTCATCTTTCTCCCCATTACGACTGGTATGTTTTGCGGCTGTTCGGCGGCGGCTGCTGAGTGCTGTGAGTGTCCGGCTGTCAGCGAGGAAGTCGAACTCGCGCACAGATTGATCTCGCCGGAGTGGCTGTAACGGACGCAGTGACGGACACGGGCGTCCAATATGTGACTTACGGCCGACCGGGAGGGCACTGAGCTCTCGGCTGAAAGGTGAAGCGCCGTGCCTTCCGCGGCCCGGCCGGTCCACGGCTGGGGACGGGGCCAGCTGCTCAACTATTCATTCTAGTGATGTTTATCGGTAACCAAATTTTGAGCTACCGAAGACATTTCGAAAGAAATATGTTATTGGTTTATCAGCGCAGAAGCTTGGGTATTTTTCACTATCGCAATGTTGTCCAGGTTAAACTTCTCACGATTCTCAACTTCTCACAATTTTCCCAGGCATTCAGGACAATCAATGATGATCGTACCTTCCCATTTCAGATGTCTTTTCATGCCAAAATAATATTTTGTATCACAAATCTCCTCCTCAATTATTTTGAAGTTCTTTCAACTTGGGTTAAAGTTGGGTAAATATCGCTTTACGAAAAAATGGTTTGAAATGTAATTTTCTCTGTTCTCAAATTAGTCCAAGGTTTTATCTGTTCGGTTTTAAAATGACGTCACTAGTTCACATCACCTGTGGGACTCAGCGGGGTGCGTGGCAGTGACGGCGGCTGAGCTATCTTAGGCGGATGCCGTCCGATGACGTGCTGACGGCACCCAAGGGATGACGCCTCCACTCCCACCCCCCCCCCCCCCTGGCTGTGGACAGACGGACTCCGCGGGAAGTTTGCGTCCATTGGGTGGCCGCGAAACGCCCGACAGCCGGCCGCGACCGACAAAGTTCCGCACTTGAGCCGGTGCGCCCTCGGTGATCACTTCAAGTTTGAGCCGACTCTTCTGTTGAAACGGTTCAAATGTTTAAGTTTGAGAGAGGCAGCGGCTTCCCCGTGCCAGTCGCACGTCCGTCCACTTTGACTCTGTCTTGGCCTCCTCAATTGGTGATGCAGGCGGCTGCATTATTTCGTATTTCGGCGCCGAGATCGTCATGAAGCGGAGTCGCGGAGAGCTGCGCCGCTGCACATATAATGACGGGAGTTCTGCTGGGCCATCAGCAGATGGGCGGGTTAAATCTAATGTGCTCTGGGTGGAGCCGCCTGTCCGCCGGGGTCCCTGAGTAGCACGATAAATATCCCAGACCGCCTGCAGCAGCCGGAGCTGTTTTTGATGAAGCTGTTTGCTGTGTGTGTGTGTGTGTATGTGTGTGTGTGTGTGTGTGTTTTGAGCAGAAGGATGTCGTTCTGGGTCGACATGCCTTGCACTGTCAACAGGCGGCCGCCCGCTGTGCGTGATTTATCCTCTGAAGACGCCGGGCGGACCGGCGGTATCAGGCCCGGCGGTTATTCGGCTCCGTCTCGGCACATCCTGTTTATACTCCGGCTGTGCGCGACGCGCCGGCGAGTTATGCGTTTGTGTGGTGCGGAGAGTCGAGTTATGCCGCCGTTTTCCGCCTGATTACACGTGTGACCGCGCTCCTCCTCTCCGTGGGGATACAGATTGTGACGAGGAGTCACATCCCGCCATCATCAGGTCCTGTTGCTTCCTTCCCCATCTTTTCTCCTCACTATCATCGATACATATTTTAGCTTGTGAAAGGTCGGCTATAACTCGGTTAGCTCGGTCGTCACCATTTTCTGTAGAGGTATACCTTGAGGCCTGGCCGGCCGGAGTTTGCCAACAAGCAACTTTGAGCGAGCTTTTCTCCTGAATGGTGCTCAATGCCAGTAGACCGGTGCAGCTGACTTTGCAAAGTTCCTGTCTATTTCGGTTGCAGACCGTATTGTGACTTGCCAGCCTAACCGCGGGCAAAATCCTGTCGGATAAAGAGCTTTTCAGAACACTCAACCGTGTCCTGAATGCGAATTTCAGTGGTTGCACAAAATATTCAGCTGTATAACGGCATTGTCAATAAAGTTATAGCGTAAATGCTGCAAAAAATGCGGCTTGAACGGTCAATTCAGCCTGGCAACACGAGTAGATAAAAATGCTTGAGCGACAGGTGCACTTCTGAGTATGCTACGTGCAACTTAGATAGACTACTTGTAGAAATTGTTAGCAAGAATTAGTTAGGTTTGCAAGTTTGCAAATAACGTCTTCGTCTTCTAAGAACGTCTCGTACGTCTCCCTGGATACTAATATTTTCGGAAGTAAGACAATATCTAGAATACGCTTGATCATCTCGAAGTTTCTCTTTGCGTAATCTTAGCCCAATGTTATTAACGACATAAGTATGACTATCTTCTTTTGATGGGCACATTACTGATAAGTGGTGACCCCCTCCCACATTTTGCGGAAACACAAAATTTGGCTTCATGTTATGCGATGCAACACAAGGCCAGATGTTCTCTACTAATAAACCAGCTACAGTGACAGAAATATACATTTGACAGATAGACAATAAAGACAAAAGACAATATTTTTTATGCGAAATACACATTTTGACATGAGTAAGATCATTTTTTTACCTTTTATTAAACATAACCATATCATGCATCAATGCTCACATAAAAGTTGTAAAACTTATTTATTTCCATCATATTCTTAATAATTACCTCTTCGTTGAAAATGCAGGCAGGATTTTTATATCGCAACGTTAAAAATTATTCTCCCCATATACATAGGAAAGGGGTTTAACTTTCATTTGAGCGTATATTTCGATTTCATAACATTCTAACATTTTTTTTATCTCCTTTCTCACTCACTCACCCTATTTGATTTTTTTTAGGTGCCGTTCACATGTGGCACCATGCCCATCTTGAGACCCTTGAGCTCCGCTGCTCCGCGGTTAACGTGTCGCGTTGCCTTGAGAACTCCTGCCGAGTCCAGACCACTGGCACAGGAGTTGATGACCTCCTGAGGAGCTTTGTTTTTTTCTGCCTTGATTTTCATGAGTTCTGTAGGTATTATACCATAATAGCAATGGTCAAGGTATACGATGGGCCCAGGGTTTTTTGCCGGCCAACTGATCGCGGCGTCAAACAGCTTTCTTTCGTCCTCGGGGCTTCTGAAGGCGGTGCTTTTTGTCAAGATGAGCCTAAATGCGAGACGTTGAAATGTTATGTAAGGCGAAGCATTGGATGTAAGGAGTCTATTATTTCTTCAGGAACTCTCCCGAAATGCTCCTGGTGGCGTCGCTTTCCAGAATTATTTTAGCGTATTGCTCTGCCGGAATAGGCGATTTGTTTATCGTATGTTGCGTTCGGATGGCTGTGTACTTCCGAGCCCGGCGTTCCTGGTCCTTTGGATATTTTTTTAGGAAAAACACAAGAACATAAAATGTTTATACATGACTTATATGGAGCGCATGCGTTTACACGAGAATCATCAGCTTAGGTACCTGTCAATCTGAGATCAAAATGAACGTTTCTATTTTAAAAAAGCACCCTGTAGTTTCGTACACCATGTCTTACGCTCTGCTTTCTTGACGTAGACGAACACTTCATCACTACGATATGACATAATGCCGTTTGAACGTCCCCTCCATCGACTCTGACGTCATCGCGGCCGGCACTCCTGCTGCTGGTGAAGATGCCGGTGGGTGTCCCGATCAGATGTTACCCGCTCCATCACCAGTCGTGTCAGAGAGGCCGGCCGGAGGGACAGGTCCACCGCCGGCCCCGCTCCCGGCCCGGCCTGACGGTCCCCCGAGACAGACTCGCTGTGACTATCTCCGGCGCCATGGAAGGATCGCACACCGCGGCACACGGCAGGCATCGACCGGCAGGCTGCCGCTCAGCCTGGCGAGGCTCAAGGAAATCCACGCGGGAACACCACTGTTCGGGGGTCGGCAGGCGTCGATGTGATAATGTGGCTGCTCCGCGGAGGAGCTGGCGAAGGAATCCAAGAGGTGTCATTGGCACCACTGCTCACAGACAAAGCTCGTGACATATGTACTTCCTGTCGATGTTTATTCCTTTTATTTATGTAGTGTACTTTATTGTATGTAGGTATGCTGTTTTATTCTGTTCACTTCGCCTGTCATCGGGCCTTGCCTGTTGGCAATATTTTGATAATAATAAATAATAATAAACAGATAATAAACAAAGCTCTTAGACAGTGAGAACCACAATCAACTATTCTGTTGTAAATAACTTTGCACAAACAACACCGATCAGTCATTCACCTCGGAATAAACAAATCCGGAGCAAATAACTCAGCGGCAGTAACTGTATCGTCGCTGCTCAGAGTTGGAACTCCATATGATGTCTGTGCTCACCTCTCACCTCTCGCCGGGCCCGAGTAGAAGTCGACGTGTGCAGTGCCGGTAACACGGCGGGCTGAATCGATAGACCTGCGGTCGGGCCGACGCCCTGCCGACCCCCGGGGGCCCGGCAGTGTTTGCCCAGCGGCGCTGCCCTGCTAGCCAGTGGCGGGGCGGCCGACCAGACCACAGCGGCTCTGCTTTTGTAGATGTCTCACCGCGCTCCTCTGGTGTGTGTCGCCCATCGCGGCATTTGGCCGCCGTCTCTCAGTGTGTTATTGCTGACTTCCTTATGCGCCGTTGGGATGATCTTGAAAGGCGCGTGGGACAAATTAGCCTATTCCGACGCACTCTTGGCATGAGGGATGTTTGAAGAGGGACTGCAGGCAGTAGTTATCTCAAACATTCGCCCGGGAAACGGGTCTGCGCCAGCATGTTGGCAAACAATGAATGGGAAGTGTTTTATTGAATGCTCAGTTGCCACTTGTGAGGTTTGTGTTGTTGAATGTTACGTCTAATCGTTCATGAAAATAAATGAAGTGATGGCGAATGTGTTACAAGCACGCAGAGAAATAACTCATTCTTGCTGTCAAAGCTTTGATCGACACGGGATTTGTGAGATAAAGGTAACTGAAACCCGAATCAACGCAATCAGATCAAACTTGAATTGACTCAGATATTGAATGGATGAACTGAACCGGAGTTAAGTTGATGAGTTATTGAGTATATTCGAAGTTGGGTAGTAACAAAGCCAGCCAGCTTGATGTCAATATTGATATCGATGGCAAGAAACCAGTATCATTGTTTTTACTTAGTGTTTTTCTTTTTGAGTCCATATTCCTCTTCAAAATTCCCCGCCTTTAGCGTTGTCCCAGTCCCCGTGAGTGTCCCCCCCCCCCTCCTCCGCCGCCCAGTCCCCGTGAGTGCCTCCTCCGCCGCCGTCCCAGTCCCCGTGAGTGCCTCCTCCGGCGCCGTCCCAGTCCCCGTGAGTACCGGCGCAGCTGGCGGCAGGCAATAGTCAGACTATGGCCGGCCGGCGGCTGTGACCAGCACCATACGCCGGCTCTGATCCAGTCTGAGTACCCCGGCTCGGCAGTCGGCGCCAGACAGGTCAGTGTCACCGACACAAAGGCAGAGATGCTCGTATCTGCCCGACTACAGACCCTCCTATGGGAGCTCTCGATGCAATAGCAGACCCAGAACGGCAAATCAATTTGGTTTTATGGGTAAAATTCCGAAAGGTCTGCAATTCCAATAGCTCATCTGGCTTTTCTAGCTTATGATTGTATGACTGAAAATAAAACGCACCAAAATAAAACTGTTTACACTTCCTATTCAGGAAACATGTTTATTTTAGTCTTCCGCGAGTGTTTTTCGTCACGTATAACCCTTCGGTGCCCTTCGATGGGGCAGTGTCGGTTTATGTGGGGCGGATCGCCCGTCAGACCGGCTGATATCACCAGCCCAGGTGCGGCCTGCAGCCAATCACCCCGGCACGGGCCGTTCGTCCTCTCGTCACACAGACACCCGTATGCAAATGAGACGCGTTCCGTTTTCAATTACACGTGTGGATCGCGGGTCGCCAGCGCCGCTGCAGCTGGGTCCGGGGGGGTCAGGGGGGTCAGGGAAGGGGAGAGCTGGATTATTGGCCGCCACCGCAGTCTGACCCGGCTGGCTGGTGCCATCTGTCAGGGAAGCGGCGGGATTTTTCCTCTCATCTCTCCCTTTTCGGTATCACTCTGCTTGTCCTCTCTGTTGGTTATTGGTGTCATAATTAATTTCCCATACCATTCCAAAGTTTGCTTGCTTAGCTGAGCAGCTGCCGGCTAGTCGACATATGCGTCTTTGTTGTGTCATCGCTGCTGACCGGTGCCTAATCATCTTGTCTGATCCGTGACCGGCATGGAACACCATGTCAATGTTTTTTTTTGTCAATTAATGTCAATGTTTAAGATTTTGGAATGCAGATATTCGTGCTATGTTTATTAGTTACATACCGTATTTCTAATTTCTTACTAGGCTAAATCTTTAAGTAATCTCCTAGTCTTAAGTCTCATCATTTCATTTTTATTTTATTTTCTTCCCTTGGCGTTTCCCTCTGACTCACTCCACCTCTGCAGTTTCTCCTCTGCCTCCTCCCAGGCTCTGCCCCAAATCGTCGTAAGGCCTTCCGAGTGATCATAGGCGTCCATCAGGCTGCTACGACTGTCGCGGCTCCGGCACAAAAACAAATCACCCCAGTCAACGGGACTCATTTCATGAAATATAACGCTGCGGAGAGATACGGACGGACTTTGTCAGGTGCTGATTGAAAGTTTCCACACGTTTTTGTGTTTCTTTCAATGAAATATCCTGCAACATTCTGCAGAGAACGGGCTTGCCATCACAACCGCCACAGTATCTACTCAGCGGGACAGTCATGTGTTTCACTGCTCTGGGCAGGTCCACGCTACTTATCATGTGTCTCTGAAGAGGCAATGCGATCCCTCTCCACTACCCTCCTCCCCTCCTCGCCCCCTCTCCCCCTCCCCCTCCTCGGCCCCTCCCCTCCCCGCCTTCCGGGGAGAGCTGCCGCAGCTCTGAAAGCCGACTCTCTAGCAGTCCCCGGGGATTTTCCTCCGGCGACCGGGGCCGCGCGTGCAGTCGCCAGGTATGAATACGGCCCTGTTTACCAGCTCGGCCCGACATCATAGGCCGCGATCGGTTAGTAATGGCCCCGACCGGCGGTAGCTTGAACCGCCGCTCCCGGAAAATGGGTTTAATGGGGAAAAGGTGAGCCGGTCCGCGGGCTGAAATACGCGGAGATGCAGCCAGGGAGAACTGCTGAGAGGCAAAAGGTTTCTAGCTACCAGAAACTATTTTCCCCATTGTAGACAAACCAGACAATAATCCTTACAAATATGTAAACAGATAAGAATAGAGGTATATGGTCATTCGAAAATAAAAACCTTAAAGGGAGTGTGTCTACTGTTTTGTATCGCCCAAAACATTTTTCCTACAATAAGTAGCTATTGTTTTCACGTTTGAATGAAATAAAAGTCGTAGATAAGGCTCATATAATTGAATTTTCGCTTAAATTGTTTCAGCATATTTCGGTATTAAAGCGACTTTTCTATGATAAAGGCAAACAGACGGAAGAAGTATTGTAATATGGCGCACGTAAGACATTGTATGACAGTGATTACGAACGACAATTGTAAACAAACAGTCGAAGCAGAACTGGGGCTCTGTTTGAATGCTGCTATCAGCGCTCACGAGCTGTTTAATCGACAT
>JARFNZ010003802.1:0-14983 GCA_031763405.1 Balanus nubilus
ATCAGGGGGGCCAAAATGCGGTTTGCCCCCCCCCCCTTTCAAAACAGAACTCCACCTTACTATAGGTATATCGCACAGCTCTCCCACCGTAGCCATTTGGCCCTTTTTGGCCCCTCCCTTTGAAAATGGCTGCATCCGCCCCTGACGGGAACAGACTATTCACGGATGTTAAACGCTAGTGTCTATGATGGTACTACAACCAGCTGGATTCGTAACTACTGTATGCATTCGCAATTCCTGTCCATAGATGGCGCTAGTAGCAAACGCCTGAAGTTATACTACACCGCATAGCTTAGCTTGAATGCCGAGAACCGCATCTGTGCAATGGTAATACACTCATCACACTCAAATCACACTCATCCCTTGATAAGACAAACATTTATATGAATATTTGTCAGATATCACGATGGAGAAAATACAAATATCAAAACAATGAATATGTTTATTACCAAAATGTGACAGTAACATAGCTAACGACAATAAGCAAGCGCATATAAAGTGATAAAACATCGTTAGTGAAACTTAACGATACTGGGTCATAGCATTGACCAACGAACGATATAAAATAAAATCAAAACACGTGTTATACATCTCTGCAACGAATCTACCGCACTCAAGTAACGCAATCTTCACTTCAGATCCTCGCTAGTACGGCAGCTCTGTCATCGGGATCAGGTTGTGCTCGTAGTCGAACATGCAGTTGTACTTGTGGTGACAGCAGGCCGGCTCGTCTCGGATCGGGACGCATCCGTATCGCACCTTGGCGCAGGGCAGTCGGGTCAGCTCTTGCTCCACCAGGCCCTGCCGCGAGCACCGGTACCGCACGCACTGCCGTTGGGGGTTGTCCCACCAGCGAGCCCCGATCGGGTACGTTGTGCCGTTGTATGAGCAGTCGGCTGTGGGGGAGGGGAGAGGGGGGGGGGGGGCGACAGTGAGAACTCGGTAGGTGCGGTCAATAACACACGGAAGAAAAGATCATCGATGAAGGATAGTTGAAGCATTTAAACAAAATAATTATTTACTTTTCTGAATGGAGTTACGTAGATACACTATTTTCTTGTTATCTTGTCAAAAGTATTTAGTGTTCAAAGTTCCAAAGTTTTGACCACTTATTACGCAGGATTTTTTTAAAGAAATGTAGTCCGAACCTTTTGAATGGATGTATTTTCGAGGTTAGAACCCGCGCTATTCAGAGCTTGTTGCGCAGTTCCTGGTCCCTACCGTCCAATCGTGTAACAAATCGGGTCCAACCAGGTTGCCGGCAGAACTAAGAGACGGAAGTTTTACACGCCCGAAATACCTAGACACAGTCCTGTGACACCGGAGAAAGACGATATAAATAACCAGCGATACTACCGACTAAACCGATATTGGTATACAATATCGGCTGCAGTGCATATACTATACTGACGGCAGCTGTAGATGGCACAGCAGCCGATCGTTGCCTGGACTGTACAGGCCGGGTTCTCGGGAGGCGCGTTGCACTGCTCCGTCTTGTCAATCAGGGTGACCTCTTCTCCATCAGAGCACTCGACCAGCACGCAGTTGGCAGGGTCGTCATAGTACATGTCGCCCTCCGCGTGCGGGTTGCCAGAGGCGTCCACACAGTTCACTGGGCCTGGAAGGGAGGGTCAGGAGAGGGATTCAGGCACCAGCCGCTGTGCTCTCGCACACACAAATGTACACATAAACGGTGCGTGTTGCCGGAACGATTGAAATGACTGATTTGGTGTAGGTCTTACATTTTTGATGCCGCAGTGAAATACTAGAGAAAATGTGTTGTGATACCCGAGTTCCATGTTCATAGCTAAGGTTCATATATACGTAGATATTTCCTGTGCTTAAAACCGCGATAATATACAACCACGGATAAAGGGACTGTCCCACCTTCCTGAAGTTATTAAATATAGCTGTACTCTATTGAAAGATAGGTAACAGGCAATATCTCCTGGCCACGTTGGTGTCCTCTTTTCCCGAAAATATCGCTTTATTTAAAAGTTACTCAAGATAAAAGTTGATGTGAGAATTTCAATATCCATTTCCTTTTTTGATGGGGCTTTGCAAGGCTCATACTGGCAAAATCAACTTTAAATTTCTGGAAGACCAAATAACTGTAATTATTTTGTGCTATAGTTTCGAAACATAGCCGCCAACTTGGCTGTCTCAACACAAGACTAATGTTCAGGTGGAACGTTTCCTTTCACCACGATAATACCCACAGTAAAACGGGCTAGTTATCTTGTTTTCTCACTGCATCAACTCACCACCACGTCAACCTGTCAACCCACCACCACCTCAACCCATCAACTCACCACCACCTCAACCCGTCAACTCACCACCACCTCAACCCATCAACTCACCACCACCTCAACCCGTCAACCCATCATCCCGTCAACCGCAACCCACCATCCCGTCAACCCACCACCCAGACATCATCATCACCCTCCATCATCAACCCATCAACCCGTCCGCCCATCACCCCGTCAAACCATCATCCCGTCAACCCATCATCAAGATACCCCATCAACCCATGAACCCCTCAACCCATGAACCCGTCACCCCATCACCCCGTCAACCCGTCAACCCGTCAACCCGTCAACCCGACAACCCGACAACCCGACAGTCCGTCGCTCACCGGAGCAGTCGTAGACAGGGCAGCAGCTTTCGGTGCCCGTCTGGACACAAGCACTGACGTCGAAGTCCGGCGGTTGGCACAGCGTGGTGCGATCAACCAGCAGCTTTTCCGAGCCGTCCACGCACTGCACTAGAAGACAGCCCTCCTCGTCGTTGGCGTAGATTTCCCCTTCCTTTCGGCGCCGGCCGGTGGAGTCCGTACAGTTGGAGATTTCTGGCGGGGAGAGCATGGGATAGTTATAGTATTTTTTTAAAGGCGCACAGGCCGAAGTAGGTTTTTCGAATTGTCCCGTGCAAGCAATGTCCCTATCAAAAAATTACCAGCGACTTGACATTTTATTCATTCGTATTGGAGATATCGGCGATTCTTTGTGTATGGCACTTCGGATCGTGCGCCTTTTGAAAATAAATGGACTATAATGGTGAGCGGCGGAAATCTGACGCGGAGTATGGGGAAAACGTCAGCCAGCAATCGCGGCAGTGCTGTGCACAGTAGGTAAGCCATTCAATCAGAGTTAATTGTTTCAAGTATAGTGCTGAGGAAATAAAGGAAGGAACTGTGGCAAAAAAAATCAGCGAACTAACTATACGTTATAAAAGATACCATTGATATTAACTTAGAGATGTAATATTTTCTTACCCCCTTACCGGCGTACCGGTAAGTTCCAATACCGATGGTAGTTGTGGGGTACAACCTGATCATACTGACATACTCCCATTAATGATGGATTCAGATTTATAATACAGACTATACATATGCCGGTAACTATTCCGGTAATGCGTCAAGAGCTGCGGTATCTGCAGATACCAGTATCTGTATTCATTTTGGTGGTGCCGGCGCGGTGCCGGTAAGGCTTTTTGAGGAAAAGTCACATCTCTGCATTGAATGTTCGTCTCCCTCCTCCTTTGAATCTGTTGATCGAAACCTGACGGTAAAGGACAAACACCTCGAAACGGTGATGGACCACATACGCATCAGATGACAGAGGTACTGCCGGGATGGACCACATACGCATAAGATGACAGAGGTACTGCAGGGATGGACCACATACGCATCAGATGACAGAGGTACTACCGGGATGGATCACATACGCATCAGATGACAGAGGTACTGCCGGGATGGACCACATACGCATCAGATGACAGAGGTACTGCAGGGATGGACCACATACGCATCAGATGACAGAGGTACTACCGGGATGGACCACATACGCATCAGGTGACAGAGGTACTACCGGGATGGACCACATACGCATCAGGTGACAGAGGTACCGCCGGGATGGACTACATACGCATTATATGGCAGAGGTACCGCCGGGATGGACCACATACGCATTATATGGCAGAGGTACCGCCGGGATGGACCACATACGCATCAGATGACAGAGGTACCGCCGGGATGGACCACATACGCATCAGATGACAGAGGTACCGCCGGGATGGACCACATACGCATCACATGGCAGAGGTACCGCCGGGATGGACCACATACGCATCACATGGCAGAGGTACCGCCGGGATGGACCACATACGCATCAGGTGGCAGAGGTACCGCCGGGATGGACCACATACGCATCACATGGCAGAGGTACTGCGGGCAGCAGTTGACCACTCCGACGACGGTGCAATTGTTGTTGGGCGGCGGCAGGCAGAGCTGGGTGCGGTCGACCAGCAGCACCTCATCGTCACCAACACAGCGGACCAGCCGGCAGTTGTCCGGGTCGGTGTAGTAGAGCTCTCCACTCTCGCGGACCGCCCCGCTGGCATCGACACAGCCCGAGTCGTCGTCTGAGGGGCGAGGATGGGGTCACCGCAGGTCACAGGAGGTCAACGTCAACAGAGGTCAATCGAGGCTACTGCAAGCCACCAGAGATCACTGCAGGCCACCAGAGATCATTGCTGGCCACCACTAGCCATCAGAGGTCACTCAGAGTTATATTTACCAATAGTCAGTAACATCATCAAAGGTCCACAAAGATACCTAAAGATCATTTCTCCGATCTCCGTAATACAGGTGACGTCGGAATATATGGAACTCACTACCTTAATATCACAGCAATTCAGTAGAATAACCACTGCACTGCTGACCACTGCAGTTGTACCCAGTTAAACCAACTTTGCACACTGCACTGGTTCAATCCTGACCCGTTTGGCAGCTGTAGCAGCATTCTCCAGGGTCACGCTGGCTGTTACAGTCCCGCGGTATTAGCGGTGGGCAGAAGGTGTTGTTCAGCTGTAGGACCCCAGTCCGTCTGCACGTGAACCACTTGCACGGGTAGATCGGGTTGTCCACCCAGACGTCTCCCTCATGGTAAATCTGCCCTCCGTACGGACAGGTGACTGAAATCAATCGGGTGACAAGAATTGGTCGGCCGATAACATTTATTGATTCGGCGGCGATAACATTTATTTATTTGATTTATTGATCCAAGAAAAAGGGAAATCAAGGGTAGGGAAACCCATCTCGGCGGGCATAACGGCCTCTTCTCGAAGTGGTTATCGGAATCCTCGTTGGCTAAAAGAGCACATGCTGTGCTACATTGCGCACCAAGTACAGATGTGTAGTGCACATAAGAAAGCCGTATGAAGCACACATAATTCGAATGCTCCTTCCGGTCATCATCAAACCTCCAATATATCACATAACATACAAAACACCAAGTTACACTCATCAGGACGCAGCTTCAAAACGCAAAGCTAACTCAACTCCTCGTCTAAAACAGACGCTCGTGTGACCAGCGACTATCCACGGCTCCACAGTCCACGACCTGCGTCAACTGACCTCCTGAACAATCATACATCTCACAGCAGTCACCCGGCATGAGGACCGGCTGACAGCTGGGCCCCGGAGACCCGGCGCACTCCGTCCTGTTCACCTCCACCACCTGCGAGTTGGCGCACGTGAAGAGCACGCACGGCCGCTGCGGGTTGTCGTACCAGTAGCTGCCCTCAGGCCGGCGGATGCCGCCTTGCACACAGCCAACTGCCGGAGGGGACACGGGTCGAGGTCAGTAGGCGCTGGTCGAGGTCACGGGTCGAGGTTACTGCCAATCACGAGCTGAGGTCAGTAGGCGCTGGGCAGGTCACGAGGTTTGGTGAGGAAACAGACGCGTCGGTTATTATATTCGGTTATTATATTTATTATGAATGCATGTATTAACTAGCATATTATAATCTTATTTTCGATTAATAACTAATACATGTTAGTAACATTAAACACAAATAGTTATTTCATACAATGTAACTATGCGAAATATTGTATAACTAGTTACATGTAAGATCAAACAAGTGTCTTGCGAAGAAGGCCACAACTCTGAGTGTGTATTTTGGTAGGGGTATCGACCTCGCCCAGTCCGAAGCCGATTCTATTGGCGTCGAGTCCCGTCTTACCACACTCGTAGCAGCAGCTGCCCGCCCGTCTCACCACACTCGTAGCAGCAGCTGCCCGCCCGTCTTACCACACTCGTAGCAGCAGCTGCCCGCCCGTCTTACCACACTCGTAGCAGCAGCTGCCCGGTCTGCGGAACGTGGGCGAGCAGGTGAGCGGCAGACAGAGGCGCTCGTCGAGCGTCACGATCGTGCCGTTGTCGCACTCCAGCCGGCGGCAGGGAAACGTCGGGTCGTCCGGGAACAAGGCCCCAGAGAGGTACTCGATGCCGCCCAGCAGGCAGGAGCAGTTGGTGAACGTCGGGCAGCACTGGCCGGAGACCGGGACTGGAACACAGCCGAGCGGCGTATCTGAACACGAGCCGCTGTGGTCTTCCAGCAGCTCGATCGTGCCGTTGTTGCAGACGAACTTGCGGCACGGGATGACGTCGTTGTCATACCAGATCTGGCCGTTGTCGCGGCGGACGCCCTGCGCGTCGAGGCAGGAGAGCACTGTCGGCGAGGAGCTGCAGTTGAAGTCGTTGCAACACATGCCGTCCAGCTGGAACGCCACGCAGCCGTGGCTCGGCGGGACGGGGCAGAGCGGCCGCATGTCCGAGAGGACTACCACCACGCCGTCGGCGCAGAAGAACCGCACGCACGGGTGGTCGGGATCGTCGACCCAGTTGGCGTTGTGCGGACGCTCGACGCCGAACTGGTCGATGCAGGACTGGAGGGAGGTCGTGTCGTTGCTGGGGCCCTGGCTCTGGCAGTCGTACGTGAAGCAGCACTGGCCCGGCTGTCGGTAGCGGCGGCACTGGGACATGTCGTCCGGCGGCGGCAGGCAGGCGCCCGTCAGGCTGGTGGTCCGCACGCCGTGGATGGTGCAGACGTGCAGGTTGCAGTGGTCCATGTCGAACCAGGTGGAGTGGAGTGGCCTGTAGGTGCCGCCGTGCAGACAGGCCAGAGCCGAGCCGATGCCGATACCGAAGGAAGTGCGAGGTGACGGTGTACTGGAGGAGGCTGCTGGGTCTGCCGGGAGAACAGAGCGGAACTAATTGGTGACCTTTGGATGTTGGTGATGACTGATGACGCTAATCGTCCACTGCACTTCCATCGTAGTGATAGGGAAACATCAATAAGTGATAATATATTGAGCAAAGCAAAATAAATGCATTAAAAAATTTAAATGTCGAAATGATCAATGCCTTTAACGAAAGGTTCAGTTTTGTCAGTTTTGTTATTACAAAGTCATTTGCGCCGTACCTTGGGAATCCTTTGAATCTGGTTTCTCTGACTTGGAACCTTCAGGCGCACCTTCTTCAGGCTCATCGTCCGCAGGCTCTTCCGCAGACTCCGCATCCCCAAACTTGTCTTCTGCTTCATCAAGTTTGACGTCTTCAGGCTTGCTCTCTTCAGGCTCAGCTTTTTCAGGCTGGGGGTTTTCAGGCTCAGCTTTTTCAGGCTGGGGTTTTTCAGGCTCAGCTTCTTCAGACTCGGGGTTTTCAGGCGCAGCTTCTTCTGGCTCTGGTTTTTCAGGCTCAGCATCTTCTGGCTCGGGTTTTTCAGGCTCAGCTTCTTCTGGTTCTGGTTTTCCAGGCTCAACTTCTTCTGGATCTGGTTTTTCAGGCAAGGGTTCCTCTTGCTCGGCTTCTTGAGACTTGGACTCCTCTGGTTCAGTTACTTCTGGCTTACTTTCCTCCAACTCGGGTTTTTCGGATGCAGGTTCTGAAGGTGTGGGAGCCTCGGATTCGGTTTGTTTAGGCTCCTTCTCTTCAGCCTCGGCCTGCTCAGGATCGGCTCCTTCGGACCCGGCGTTTTCAGGTTCCGTTTCCTCTGGTTTAGGTTCTTCTGGTGTGGATCCTTCGTCTAAAGTTGCAGCTACGTCCTCGATTGCCTCCTCTGAAACAAACCTGCTTTTAGGAACAACCGACATTGATAATGTCATCTAACAAGTAATGGGGCTGTTGTATTTTATTTTGTTTTAAGTTATTAATGCTTGGCAGTGGTACTCTTAGTAGGTACCTTGTATCTGCAAATCAAATCAGAACGAGCATTTCGGGATTTTTAGCGTTTATTTTGATTGCTTCATGTTTAAGAAAAGGTTAATGACCGCATCTACTACAATCTACTGCAATCACGAATAAAAATACCTACCTCCAGCGTCGCTCTCTGCGGGTTCAGGGCCTTTGTCATAAATCGCACCACTTCCTGAAATAGCCACCTGAGGTCATAACTCACTACAATAACATTCTATTACGATATTTTTTGCCTTGGTGTTAATTGAGACGACACTACGTTGCATCTCAAGCGAACAGCGCCGCGGTACCTCACATTACGAGACGTAAAAGAAAGAGCATGGCAGATGATGTGACATCTTTTTTGGAGCGTTGTTTCCGAATATTACATAGAAACACTGTGACAGATCAGATTGACTGTGATTGCGCTCATTTTTCCGGTGAACCATAACTTTCAAAGACCGCCAGTTATCGTCCGTTAAATGACAGTGAATGGGGTAAGGCAGACATCTACGGCCTATACCAATATGACCGGCTTTGTTGGCCGTCTTGCCCCATCTATATATTAAGCATAATTGACTTAAGTCTCAATGCCGAAAATGGAAAATAAAAATAAGTATAGGTTCTTGTAGTTTTGCGGAATGATTTAAACGAAGTGTTGGAATCGATGGAATGATCTTTCGGACTATTGTCCTC
The DNA here is from genome assembly GCA_031763405.1 of Balanus nubilus. NCBI lineage: Eukaryota > Metazoa > Arthropoda > Thecostraca > Balanomorpha > Balanidae > Balanus > Balanus nubilus. The sequence continues at coordinate 8,715 of JARFNZ010003802.1, forward strand.
GCTTTGTGTGTTAGGTGTTACACAACGTTTCGGCCAGTAGTCGACCACCATGTCAACCATAACAACCATAACACTCCAGGTCCTTCTCAGGACCAAACAGCGATGAACTTACCACCAACCAATTAAGTGTCAACTGAAGACGGCCGGAGAGACCACTCGCCGAAACGTTGTGTAACACCTAACACACAAGGGGAGGACAATAGTCCGAAAGATCATTCCATAGATCTTATAGGTTCCTAATACCTAAGATTTCGGGCTAAGTCCTACGTCAGATAATCATACATATGCGAAATGCAAAACGAGGCAGAGGTGGCTTCTGTCTCGTTTTGTATTTCGCATATGTATGATAATCTGACGTGGGGCTTAGCCCGAAACGTGTTAAAATTACTTTCATTTTACCATTTTCGGCATTGAGACTTACGTCAAATGTTCTAAATTTTCCGATGTTCAGTCTGAAAGAGGGTGTGTATGTTATAAAGAATTACCCCATCTATGTTTGTTGAAGATTTATTATATTTGGGCGGATGACACGAGTGGTACAATGACCCTTCCCAACATTCGCGACCTATCCACAACTAAATATAGCAATATGGCAGCTAATATCGTTTTATGTCTAATCACATATAAGCAAACCACAAACGTCTTACAAAACTAATAAAAAGGTGCAAATTGGAACGCATGCTAATTTTTTTGGGGGTATTATTGAATAACTACCGAGCAGAAACATACCAAACTGTCGTTAATATAATTTGGCAGGAAGAGGAATCGTGTGAGACCGTTTTGATTTCCTAACGCCGCTTGTTTTTGTGTAGGTGGTCATCTTACCTACCCAAGCCGTCTTACCCTACCCTCCCCACTTATGCTATAACATATAACGTTTAAGTGTATTGTCATTTCGGGTCGTCTATAATGCACCGTACACCATGGCGCAATTCGAGCATGCGCTACCTAAATGCAGCTTTTGCAAAGGTTTAAAAAAAACGTTTATTTCTGTAATATGACGGCTTTCAATGTTCAATTGAAAGTTTAGTTATCTAAAGAAGTTCAAAGTTTGTATTGAATCTTGATTGATATGCATATCGTTTTAGCAATATACTCCGGAAGAGTTTCCTAGTGGGCGCATTATGAGCATCGATCACTCTCCCCTATAATGTGTTGGTAACAATTATCAACCTTTCAAGATGTCATTGTTTAATAGTTCGCAGCGAAATTGTCCGTTAAGTGAAACATTGTACCTATAATTGTCACTTACCATCACTAGACAAATCCTCGTCGTCTTCTCCAATGTTCCCTGAAATGTAGGCAGCAACGTGAACGTTTATTAGACTGTGTAAATGTGTAAATAAGTCATTACTAAAGATTACCGACAACAATTATACAGCATTGGTTCATGAAGTATTTTCGCTTCGACATTGTGTCTTCCTTACACGAGTGTTAGTTCTAGGTAAGTATTCTTTACTTTCAATCACCTCTTCTAAGCACATTGCAGCATGTTTACATAAACATATTATTTTAGAGTTATTTTGTAACATAATTGCATACTTAAATCATTAGATACCAATGCGAATAATTAATGACGTCATGCATACCTTGAGGAGCGATCGACTGCGTCGCCGGAGGTTCATCGTCCACATCACTGGAACCTGAAATAAACAGTTCACAATCATTAAACCTCATCGTGGACCTAAACAAAAGAGTCCTTTCTTATCTACAGTACTTTTACAACTTGTATAATGAAGAGGTTACCAATCTCGTTTGTGCTTATGTCGAGACATTTTGTTGCAACTTGGAAAGCTATTGATTTATATATCAAGGTGAAAGGAACATCTCTTGTTATTTTGCATACAAAGAAGAAATCCCAAAGTTAAGAGGAATTACAAAACAGGAAAACTTACCACCATCAGTAGCACTCGATTTTGCCTTAGGTGGTTGATATATTCTTGTCACTGTTTTATATTCTGAAAAAAAAACAGAGGTTATTAAACTTAAAGTGGGCATAAGTGCGTCAAGGTAACGGCTCAACATGTGAAAAATTAACATTTGGTTCAAACATTATTTAGATGTCTTAAAACATGAATTAATGATTTTTTCTCGCTACTGCGGGGAGCCGTGGATCTGTGGATACCACCTCATTGGTTTATTGTGTTAATAGCACTGATATTTATTAGCACATGATAATAAAACTTTCAGCACCCTATTTCTATCGTTTTTTTATGGTAACAATTATGTTCAGTTGCCCTATTTAGAACAGCGTGTCGAAAACCGCATGCCCTGATTTTCTTCCACACGACCTGTCCTCCGCCATGTTTATTTCGCAAAGTGGCTGGCTTCGGTGACGCGGACACATAATCGCAGGTCAAATATAGGTACCTACAACCTTCCGCGAAAAAGGTGTCCTGGCGGTTGGCAATTATAATGTGTGCACGCTATATTCACTTGGAGGGAGCAAATTCTTAGCATTTCGATCCTTTATAGACGGGATATAGAGTGCCGCGAGCCCTTTATTTACGGGTCACGTAGTATGTTGGTGATGGGCGAGTGAGTGAATGAGTGCAGGCTGCATTCCTCTCTCGGTAAGTATATTTGTCGTGCAGTGAAGATGGACCACACATTACAGAGCGCCACCGTTTGGAATCCCACTACAATATTTGTCAAATAGATACGGGATTGACAAGCTCGAACAACAAAATGTTCCCGAAAGGTCTAAGATTCACAACATCCACCGATGCAACGTCTCAAAAAGATCTAATATCCACAAACTCTGAAACAATTTTTGGCAAGATCGATACAAAAGACACCACGATAAAATTGCAGGGTAAAGAACAACCAAATTAATGACTCAGGCATGAAAAGCAGCAATGTTTTTTTTCGAAGTGTTGCTTCTTGGTGCAGTTGGGAGTTAAATGCTGAAAATTTATGCCTGTTGAATGCATTTTAGAATGATAATGAATTCGGGAACAAACCAAACAGTTATAAACTGTAAGTTTATCACTTCTATCAAATGTGAATCCATTCTCCATACATGATTTTAGTTCATAACTCTTAAACTCATTAAAAGACGTAAATAATGTGCAATAAAAGAAGATACAATGCAAATAATTTGCACTCCAATTGCAGCTTCCAAAGAACAAATCGAGAATCCCTAAAATCCTATAATAACTACTCACTGACAAATCAAGAATCAACAAGATAAACTTGAAAAAATATACGAACAGGATCCGGGACACTTAGGATTCAACAGCATAGCTTCTGAACACGGTCCAGGATCCTCAGGATCTCTTGGCATAATGAAGATACAAGATCCCAAATCCAGAAAGTCCCAGATATTGGATTTTGCGGGTCGTGGATCGCGGATCTTTTTTGGCTCTTGGTACATGTTTGTTATAAACTGTTAGATGTACCTATACATTTAAGTGCTCTAAAATAGGTGAAAATGAAAATAGCCACTATTAATAAACGGTTTCTAAATAAATCGTTGAAGACCTAAACTTTGCCGAATTTTTACTCTATTTCCTGAGCTTAAAAAGTCGCAATTTGTTATTCCAATAATCGGCTCGATCATATCCCGTGATGCAATTTTAATGTGTGATGTTTTTCTTCTATATAAGTTCGGTAAAGTCCCGTGCCTTAGTACAGGCACAGAAGGTGCACGAAGTGGAGCCAGGAGATGTACAGAGCTTCCAGAGGGTGCACGTGCATCCAGTGGACCCGACTAGCTACGAGCCTGAACTTCGGAACGTCACAATAGGGAAAATTCGGATATTCTCGGACGGGCAACATCAAATCCTATAAAATTAATTTTAACGAATGGATCGGCAATGTTCATAATTCAAGTGAAGACCGTCTAACAGCATTTGTTTCTGCATGATTGCGATAGGTTTTGATGTTGCAGCTAGACACAGTGAGCATTTAAAAAAATAAAAAGCCACTTGGGTATTATCGGGATCAGTAGTTAATTATATGGACGGGTGCCCATTTTCAAAACATTGTATTCAATGAACATGTTTTCCTAATATATGTTTGAGGAAATCAGGGGTGCCTGTTTCCAAAGCATATCGTTACATGAAGTTATATTTAGGTTATTTTTTATTGAAGTTGGAAAAGAGGAAAGGGGTAAAAGACAGACCAGACTCTGCTTTGCCTTTTTCTACACCTATCTGCCTTTATTTATGTGCACGATGAATTTGGCCATGGCCGGCCATACCCCATTAAACTCCGTATATTGTATAATTTAAGGGAAGATTGATAAAAATTAATTTGAACTAGACTTGCGTAATCGAAGGGAATGTGGCGTATAGTGGATTAGCGAAGAGTTATGCACAGTACTTTACACGTAGCTTTACACAACTGCTGCACTTCACTACATATTTTTAAGCATTCACTTTTAACCGTTTTTTTGCACAACTTTTATTGACGCAAGCGTACTTTCCAAAGAGATATTTGGGAGATTTGTCCTATTTCTTGAAACCCTCAAATACTGTCAAATCCACAGATACCTTCGACTTTGAAAAATACTAACAATGTACAATTTTCTGATGACGACTACAAACTGAGACCCGCGGAAGTGCTTACGCTTGCTTTACGTCTCATTTTAATGCTCAGAGAGAACCAGGCCTAGCGCATCCCTGTTGATATGTGGCACTATCACATTAACGTAAAACTTGGTAATGTATGTATGAAAAAATGGTAATGTTTAACTGGTGTATATTGAATTCATAATTTGAAATCAGCCTTACCAATAAAAGTTTTATTTTCAGGCTAGAGGGAATGTCAGGGTTTTGAAAATCTCGACTAAAAGTATATGTAAGTGTGGATCTTAAAGCTTGATATTTATGATGCATTCTATGAAAATCATACCTAATTCTGTAATAAAAGAAATCTAGAATCTGAACATGACAATTGTAAGTACCTACCTGTAAAATGTTATGGCACTTGCCTAGAACTATTTCCTAATGCCCTTCGCCGATGCCCTACTGCCCGTAACACTTCTCTAATAACGAATTTCTATATTTCTGTTATCCATAACTTTGGCAATTGCATCGCAAAAAACAAAATATTTGTTTTCTCATTTCAACATTTGTTAATGTTTTTAGTTCTCGATTAATCTTTCAAATGTTATTTAAAACAGTCAATATTTATTTCAATATTGCACACGCAGAAGTCGCTAGATGAGTACCAACTGGCAACAATCGTTAATAAATCTATAAGACTTTTTAGAGGGAGATAATTTTGAGGTACGCTAGCTAATAAAATGTCATGATAATGCGATTATCTCACTTTCAAGCGATTGTGTGTGCTCGTAAGTGGCTTTTCACCTACATTAATATCATTCGTCTCTTAACTTGCATGAAAACCCGGAGATATCATGAAAATAAGGCACGAGGTTCGACGTGTTTCGAAGAAATACTGGTCTAAAAAGTCTAGCTGAGGAAACAAGTACTCGTGGAGCGCAAACCAACTTTCAGAGTGTTTCCGCTGCATACAGAGAAGACATAGCAAAATGGTTTAAATTTACTATATAATTTATTGTCCTGTGTCGAAATGCATCGTTAACTCCAAAAAGTGGAAAAAAACCTTACATTCCCTTTAACATATCGTTTTTATTTTACTTTTAGCTACTCAGCTTAACCAAACTAATTGATATTTTTCCTGTTGACTGACATAATGGAGCATTGCCCATATGTTTTCCTTCTCCAGGCGGAACAAGAGTCTCAGAAGACCTACACACAGGAAAACTGGGGCCTATCAGCTCCACCTACCTTCTCCCGCGCCGCGACTGCAGATACCGGGATGACACGACTCGCAGCGTCTGGCCAGCTGAGGCGAGATCTCGCACACCATGACGCAGAGCCTCGTGAGGGGACAGTGGGCGGGGGCCGTCACCACCGCCGACACCAGCGTCACCAGCACCAGCACCAGCAGCGGCAGCGTCCGACGCGACATGGTGATGGTCCGACGGCGGGCGGCCGAGTGACTCCCGACGCCCGGACGACACCCCGACACCGACCGACACCGAACCCGGTCCGTCCAGACCCGGACACCGGCTCGTCTCCCTCATGTGACCCGACCGGCCAGGTCAGCAGGGAGCTGCGGCTGCTGACCGTCGCCGCTGACCTGGTCAGCGGTCAGCGGCCCGGCCGGAAGCACCCGTCAGCAGCGGGACGTGACTTCTAGACGAGACAGCGGGTCACAGCGGACCAGGACCGAGACGGGGAGCGGGGGACGGGACAGGGGTGGGGGACGGGACAGGGGGGGATGGGACAGGGGTG
>JARFNZ010003913.1:0-14976 GCA_031763405.1 Balanus nubilus
TTTTCAAGCAAGCTAATGATATTCACGTAGATGGAAAATTCACTTACAAGCATACGCAATCGCTTGAAAGTGAAAAGGCTGCATTATCATTACATTTTTTGGCTGCCGTACCTCAAAATTCTAACAAAGATATAAATTGCAATTTATATCTCTATTTTTGACATATAGCTGACTCCATTAAGGATGCAATTTGATGATGTCATTTCTTAAATTGCCTTTTTTGCAGTTAAAGATCGCGTTCGCAAAAACAAATGACACCAAGGTATTTCTGCGACGAGACTGATACATAAACACGTGTGGTTTATTACAAATTATGCATTTATAAATTTCACCTTTTAACCTGATCTTGACCTGAACTTAAATTGAACTTTACTTAAAATGAGGTCAAATGGCAAAATGACCAGACCGTTGCCATCTAATTTTCCAGCTGAAAAACATAAACATATTTTGGCCTAAGCCATCACATGGCTAACCTAAATTCACTCACTAAATCACTCACACATATAAGCCATCACATGGCGTACCATAAATTTAGCACATTTTGCACATAGTGACCTTTTGTGACCTGACCTTGACCTTGACTTATACTTACTCATAAAGTAGCAGTACCTTACATTTGGAAGTGCTGTGGCTAGTTTGGGCTCACTGCTTTCAACAGTTCGGCCTCTACAGCCTATAATTTAAAAACACGTCATTTTGACGTTCGACCTGATCTTGACCTGATAGTTCACCTTGTAATTTTACAAGGTGTCAATTTGAAGTCTGAATTAGAATTGTCTTATTGAAAGCGTTTGATTACTAACATACGAGTTTCGCTGCGACTTTTGGTTCGGCAGCTAGGTAAGGGAAAATTCCTCCCCCCCCCCCCCACCCACCAGCGGGGAGTGTTCGGCTGAATACTAGGGTGGGGCGAAAAACACTTCTTGGGAAGTGGCAAGGTACAACTATTGAAAAAGTTGTCATACACTTTCAGATGAACGTGTGCAAAGTTTTAGCGCGCTCGGTTCGGTAAATTCTGCTTCCTTTATCATATGATCGTTTTGGCGCTGAATAAAGCTCTGCAAACGCTCACGGCGTCGCAGTTTTCCACACTGGGGAGCCGTTGTAATCAGTGCGTAACACTAAACGAACTTTGATGTGCGGGAAAACGCGACACTTTAGTTCTGGCGATGCTTTAGTGGCCCAAACCAACTGGAATATGTCTAACTGGATCCTAAGGGTGGATACAAGGTGGATTCTGGATCCTATTAGCGCGAAAGGATTCGGATCCCGGGATCCCTTTTACGGTGCATTTCTGCATTTCACTCGTGACAGAAGTTCGATGATCGCTTAGGTGATAGGGAATCTCCGGTATTCTGTCTATTTGAACACCTTCGGTGCATTTAAATTAATCTAGGAAGCGATACTTGAAAAATCCAAATTATCTAAATACTTCGCTTGTACGGCGTTTTATAAGGTGAAAATGAACGATTGAATATGATGCGCATTGCCCATACTGTGTGTTTTACATCACATGAACTGTATTTGTGCTGTTTGCGTTTACGATATGTTCTCAAGATTTTCGATAACCTTGAAACAACTGCTCATTTATCGATGACAATCGATGTCAATTGGTAAGCGCGATCTTAGCATGCACTGCATTACTAATTACTGAGTGAACGTTATTGAATAGGTGTTCACCTTAGTATGTATACTGTGTAAAATGGAAACGTGATTGAAAAGAAGATTATGATTAATGATGACAACGGTGGTCACTGGTCACCCCTTTTGACCAACCTCCCAATTACAGATCCGTTTTCTTTCTGAGAGGGGGTATGCTTGGAGATGACGATGAGTGAGCATAAAAACCGAAAGGCATACGTATCGGAATTGGGCCTTGAACGACATATTTATAGGAATGCATATAATTATTTAAACAAGGAATTTCTTGTTCAGTAATCTGCTTCCTTTTTCATTAATTACAAACGCATTTTTGGGTTAATAGGTAGGTGTCTTAAGCGGTTAACGTGTTAACGGGTTATTGTCTTAAAAGGGAATAAGGATTAGCTAGTTAAGCTGACTTCCAAAAATGTCATTGAAAGAATGGCTTAACAAGTGAACGTTGCAACGGTCCCCTAGCCGGCCATAAAACTACCTTACCAATAAAAGGCGTAGCGAAGAGGGGGAGGTGTGCAAAGGCCCCCCCCCCCCCCTGGAGGCAACGGTCCCCTCTGGTCTGTGACCTTTAGAGGACCCTGTCGTTCACCTGCGAGACTCGGCCAGCATTTGGAGGGCCCTGACAATCTGCAGCTATATGGGTTGCTTCAGACGTAGAATTCGATGGTAACGGTCATTTTGCTATTTGACTCCATTTTGAGTTTAGATCAGACCAAGGTCAGGTCAAATATAGTTCAATTATGAAATGCATAATTTATAATAAAAAGCACACGTTTATGAACCAGTTCTGTCCAAAGAATCAAATGGTGTCTTTTATTTTTACGTAAGTGGTCTAGAAAAGACAAAGAACGCAATTAAATAAATGACGGCATCAGCTTGTACACTTATTGGAGTAATTTGAATGTCAAAAATGAAGATATTGATTCGAAATTTGGAGTAGCAATTGCTCATATGTACTTCTATTACATATATTCGTTTTTAACAATTAAGAGTCATTTTGAAGAAAATGTAATTTCCTTTCTTTTGGCGGTTTTTGTTTGCAAATTACTTCAAAACTCGATATTTTATGAGCGATCAATTATTTGTTGATTTTGGACTGAAATGGCATGGTATGACGTCATTAAACGTGATTTTCTCAAAACTTTTCACCCAATTTTGTAACTTCTTAAGAAGACGTTAAATTGATAAGATACCCAAGTTTCACGTTGATTTTGAAGCTATTGCAAAAATCCGGGAGGGGGGGGGGGTAAAATTTACCCCCGTGCGACGCGGGTTAAAGAACCTAAGTAATAACAAATTGCGGAGAGTTTGAAACGTCCATTGCGAAAATGTCGTTCATGGTAGTTAGTACGGTTCATTCACAAGTTATCGCCGAAAATAACGGTCTCGTTCACGGTAGGTATGAATGGGCGGCTTGTCGTTCACGGTAGGTATGAACTATCAACAAAACACATTCTAAGGCACTTTCTTAATTTTTGACTAGGTAACGACTCTATTTAAGAGGAAACTAAAGATGTTATTATTACTTGCAATTTTGGGAATGTATAGACCACTTACGAAAATAATAAATGGCACTACTGGTTTTCTGACCAAAATCTGATTCCGAAAGATGCCCCTTTTATGCCCAAAACACAAATTTCAAAATTTGACCTTTTTTCACCTTTGACCTGACCATTAAATCAAGATGCAAAAACGTCACCATTGAATTATACGTCTAAAATAGCTTATAAAACACGTGTCGCATGACTCTATGTCATACATTTGATACACAGCTTCATCATTATACATTTGAGAGCAATTTGGCGTGGTTTGGGCCTAGAGCTGCACATTTTGCGGTCTCCGCGGTCCGGAACCCGGTAACACCCGATTTTGACCTTTGACCTGACCTTGACCTGAAGCGTGACCTCATTTCGAAAATTGTGTGCACATCTCGTTGAGAGCTTTCGAATGCCGCCTCGCGCACCTCGCATGCGAACATTGGTTCCGTAGATAATCTGGTGGGGAAGGGGCATTTGTTATCCCCATGTCAATGGTTTCCGGCTGAAACCGCAGTCAATGGCGGGTAAATATCCCTGGTTCTGTTACACTGTGTCTACAATATTGCAAAGGCATCGGAACCGCCTTACAACCACCTCAGCTTCTGCTTACCAGCTCTGTTTTATTTGTTATCAATGAGAACACTGCTTTAGTTTGAACGCACTTACGATCCTATTTATGATCCTGCCCTTAGATGGCAGTAGTAGTAAACACCTGAAGGTACAGCCACCCCAGCTTCTGCTTACCAGCTCTGTTTTATTTGTTGCCAATGAGAACACTGCTTTAGTTTGAACGCACTTATGATCCTACTTATGATCCTGCCCGTAGATGGCAGTAGTAGTAAACACCTGAAGATATGCTGTACCGCACAGCTTCTCTGCTCGGCGTGGATGGAGGTAGCGGCCCATCCTATCATATTACAATTTAAAAGATAAAAATCATACTCTTGTCGTTGATGTCTCTCCTAAATGACCTCAAGCTAAATATCACTCAGCTTACGCACAGTTTATGTCACAACGAATCTTGAGAAGTGGCTATCATCGGCTCTAGACTGGCTACATAAATAGGTACTCAGCTAAACACCATGGTGCGCACCAACACACTTCACGTTGCTTAAAGCTGTTGTCACTTCTTTACAACACGACAATTTACGCCACTTTCGAGCGAATATGACTTGTAATGGAAATAATATGCAAACGAGTTTCCCAAAAGCTCCCGTGTGGCAGCTTTACGATACCATGCACAAAGCGTTCCTTGACGGGTCCCTGGGGAGACGATCATTTATGCGAAGCCTATTTGATTTCTCTTGTCGGGCCTATATAAGTCCATATGGACCCACATAAGGCGGCTCGTTTGTAACCTAGGTGGATAGCCCGCGTAAGACCATGTGTATCCCATATGGGTCCCTCGTGAGGTTGTCCACGCACAAACAGCGTCCATATGGGGCCGATATGGGCGTGTTTGCTGGGTAACACTCACCCACTGCGGCATTCTGTGCGTGTCGGCCGTTCGATGATGGTAGTTGAGAACCACCACAGTAAGCACTACAGAGGAGGCCACCATGAACATGATGCAGTTGAAGTAGGTTCCTGCAACATACGTCATATGTTCGAGAATTAGCCAGCTGAATTGAAATACAGTATCCCGCAAGACAACTTACTATAAAGCGATCATCGTTTTACCACCAAGCGATCATATTTTGTTCGAAAAGTCAACTATCAATGAAAACAGAAGATATATAGCATAATGTTAACATAACGGTGTAATGTTATCTATGAACAAAATAATTGCATCGCTTTGCGTTGACTAAAATCTAGCATTAATACCGTTCAGCTGGCGCCAGCGATGCTGGCACCACCCTCTCCTGCCTGCCAACGATACACCACACAGCAGCGGTAACGGGATACGGGCCGGTACCCCCGTCGGCGGCCTCCACTGTTTACAGAATATATGGACAGAAGAGGGAGGGCTGTGGATGGCTACACATTGCTGCGATGACTGCAGAGGATTGTGGGTGGCTTCGGAGGGCTGTGAATGACTACAGAGGACTGTGGATGGCTACAGAGGACTGTGGATGGCTACAGAGGACTGTGGACGGCTACAGAGGACTGTGGACGGCTACAGAGGACTGTGGATGGCTACAGAGGACTGTAGATGGCTACAGAAGGCTGTAGATGGCTACAGAGGGCCGTGGGCGGCTACAGAAGGCTGTGGATGGCTGGTAATAGCTGCCGATGGCAGTGGCTGGGTTGATGCGAAATGCTTCGTAAAATTGCAGAGAATAAATGGGATGTCGTGTTGATAATTCCACAGCGAGATACCACAAGGAAGGAAGGTCAACAAAGAATTCCAATATTTGACGTGAGATTCTACAGCGGCGGTGGCTCTATGACGACAAAAATAAATTATCCAACGTTACAGTTTAAGAAAGTTATTAGAAATGATGAAGGCACCCTTTCCTGTTTATCACATTATAACACGCTTAAAGCAGTTAATACAACACGAACGCCCCATTAAAATAAATAAAAAATAAATAATGACCAATAGATGATCAATGATGATCATTCATGTCCGCCAAAAGTCATCAACACATTGTTTCAGAGAAAATGATTAACGTATCACGAATATAATCATTAAACGTTTACGCCAATAATTTACTGCTCTCTTTGGCGGATGGCAGGCTGTTTTCCTTCCTCCAAAGCCATAAATTGCTTTTAATCTCGACACGTGGATAAACGATGCTCTCGGTGATATTGCAAGCCAGTATCCACTACTTCACAGAGCAATTCGAGCGTAGTCAAGGTCTTTCAATTAGGTGCTTTCATCCGCTCCAGTGAGTCGCAGATGGTCGCCGCGATATCCGAGGAGAGACGGTAAAACAGTACCACCGCCAGCCCCGGCTCAACGTATCCCGCCGAATGGGACGGCAAAAATGTTATTTGATTCTCCGTTCCAATCTGACTGCGCGATCAACAGAGAGTGCTCTGCGGCCTTTTCGCTGCTGAGGCGGGTATTGAGACTGAGGAGATCCTGCGGGCTCAGGGGACTGCGGCCAGCAGCCTTGGTGGACGTCCGCTGCACTCAGTGGTTGGGCTGGATAAGAAACTGGGCAGAGTCCGGCAACATTTCAGATGGAGACAAATGGGAGAGAAATATCCAATACAGCAATCATCATTGACAATATACGTACTGCACACTTGCACAGTGCACAGGTAAGTGATTGACTGAAATGACACAACATACATCGATAACCCATCATCACCCGATCGAGAGCTCGTCGTCGGTCACATGACCAGGCCAGCGGAGGAGGCCGTCGGTGACGACGCACGCGCCTCGGTCGGTTGTCGGCTTCCTGACGGGGTGAATCAATACCGGCGGCCGGGCCCAGCCGGCTTCAGGGACAGTCTTACCTGTCAGGAGATGACGCTAATGGCCGCGTTGGAAACGGCATCCTGGTGAAACGGGCTCAGGGCGACGAGAAAGAGGAGTCGAAAGATCTGGCATTCGTGGATTGCAAAGCATGCAACTGAGAGCATTGGAAGGTAAATGAGGTGGTGGCATTGGCAACGGTATTGACATGGAGATGACTACATCGACACGAAGACAGCGGAGATGCAATGGGCATGCAAAGAGCTTGGGAGAAGAAAAACAGTGCAGTCTTCGGACAGCTTTGGGCTGCGAGACGAAGAGCTGTGTCGCCCCATCCAAGCATGTATCAAATACATTTCTTCGGACTATTTAGGAAGAGACCAGGAAATTTCGAAGCTTATTTCAAAAACCTCAAATTTTGAGAGGTATCATCGATAATGCGGATAGCCACTGAACAATTATGGACGGGTTGGTTACAGTGGATACTGGATACTGCGGTTTTGATTGATGTTCAAGGTTGTGTAAGATAGTCGCTGTAGATGATTGTGTCAAACAGCTATTGGCAGGTGTTATATTTTTACTATTTATTAATGTGATTAACGATTGTAGGGACCGGTTGTAATGTATTATATCGATTGGTCTAATGTCTCAAAATACCTGCTTTCATACCTCAGTCAGGAAAAGTCAGGCTGCAAATCTCGCCCGCTCTGGCCCGCTAGGTTCGAATCGCTTCGGCGCTCATTATTCCCCGTGAGTAAGATGTCTGCGGTCGGTGGCAGGGGTCATCTTAAAGTCATGTGACGTCAGAGGGTGACATAGATCGTGTCCATGTATGTCTGGTAATGTTCAAGATTCGTTACTAAATTCTGCCGGAGACTAGTAATGACACCATTGGAAAAAAAGGGTCAAAGCTCGCGCAGCAAGCTCGGCTTAGCTTAGCTTAGCTTAGTTAAGTTTATGTCTAAAAGCATCAACAGGTAAATACAGCCCACTTGTAGATGAAGTCACATTAATCATTTCACATAAGCGTGGAACCTTCTCTCTGAAGGTAAATTTATATATAAAAATTGGGCCATTAACTACAATTAAAAATATGTCCACAAACGCAAGATCATGTGAGCAAGACAACATCCTCAAGTTGCTCCAGGATTAATAAAATTGTTAACTGACGCCACCAGAGAATGACTGCGATGCTACTGTGTTTGGTGATTGTCAGTTCGGTATCAGCGCACGTGATTTAGCAAGTCTGGAAAGAACCACACACATCTATTAGAAGACGGTACCGATCGTATTCGGGCGAAGGGTCACAGCTAAGGACCTGCCGTGTCACCTGCGGAGGAGTGCAGAGTAGTGCTGGTGGTGCAGGGATGTGTTGTGAGGTCAGGTCAGGTCAGGTCAGGCCAGGTCAGGTCGAGCCAGGTCAGGTCACAGCCAGCTGCATCACCGCTGCTGGCCGGGGCAGGGCAGAGTGGAGCGGCAAACTCCACCTTCGGCTGGTTAGAGCCCTCTGGCTGGCGTAGTACCTATCAGCGGGAGCCGGTCCGAGTTTGTCGGAAGCACATCGTGAGCTACGAGCGAGAAAACTATCAGCGAGAGCAGAATGGTGATACCTGCAACACGGCACACGCCGGTGATGGGGAGGTCCGGCGCGCACGGCCGCCAAATGGGGGCACTCGGCGGGACCGGCACGGCCCCGGCACTGCGGTTACGACAGACGCAAACGGCGGTCGGTCGGCGGCAAACTTCATGGAACCCATGGAAGGGCATGCAGTAAAACAGTCCAAACTAGTTTTCAACAGCATACACTGAACTGAAATGAAAAGACGATGAACTACCACTTAGTACATTACTTGGCTACTGTACAAAGGAAAACTTGATGTAGAGTAGTACAAGAACACAAGGCAAAAGGATGGTATTTGAGTGAATGGAAACTGATTATGCTAAAGCAGTTCATACATAAATATTTTTAGTGTGTCGACGAGTCAAGATGCGATGTAGGTAGGTGAGGCTTTCCACAAATATTTATGAGTTGTTTCATAACTATGGTGGAATGGACGTTGCAGGAAAGAAAATACATCCAGTGTTGTCTTGAGAATATACTGAACGACATAGATTTATTATTAATCACCACTTTATTTTCTGTTTACGCAATCTCGTCTCGGGTGGTTGGTCTCGTGGTTACATGCATCCGCATAAATACAGATATCGTAGCTGGTATAAGCTAATAGCGTGCCCGTGCGTGTGGCCACCTCGGGGGTAAACGCCGATCCCAATGTGCCAAGTTTCGGAGTGTTGTCGGAGCATGCAGTCAGATCAAAGGTCAAGAGCAAGGGGCTCACGACCCAGCCCAAACAAAGCGGAAAGAAGCAAAAGTCTGCTGTCTCCGGAAGAACATGGCCGTCCAAAGACCGAGCTCCACACAGCGCGCAGCATCAGTAACGGAAAGGCAATGAAGCAAGAATGAATCCCACCCCGGGGAGGGACGAAAATGGGGACTGCGAAACAGCGAAACCTGGGGAGAGGGGAGGGGGGGGGGTGGCTACAGAACAGCCCTCGGCCGTCGAACCAAACAGTCACGCAGCGCGCCAGGCAGCATACCTATCAGCGGCACAGCGTCACTGGTGTTTGGCATCATGGCGGCAACCAGGTTCAAGAACACGGTGAGGGAGAGCAGAATCGTCACGCCTGCAACAAGACACGGTGCCGGTGGAGACGGGGCGGCGGCGGCGGCGGCGGCCCCTGCTCCGTCGACAACCCACACCAGGCAGGACAGGGAGACAGCGCGAGGGCGGGGCTGGGGCGGGGGCGGGGGCGGGGAGGGGCGGGACTGGTGAGTCGGGTGCTGTGTGTTCCTGTGGCGGTCTAGCTCCAGATGACGCTCACATCAACCTAGCTCACGACACGACATCGAACGGGGCGTGCGGGTGTGCCTACCTATCAGGGGCACAGCCTCTGAGGTTTCTGGCATCATTTCGGTGGTGATGTTTAAGAAGAACGTCAGAGAAAGCAGAATGGTCACCTCTGTCGGAGAGTCAGAAATGGTGACGTCATTCCGGGCTGGGAGGCAGCGGGGACGGCTGACCATGCGGCGACTCACTGCTTCGCGAGTGGAATCAACGGGCGGCCAATCGTTCATACATACAATCACAAGCTCTGCAGGTTTAAGGCCATGGTTATGTTCCGGCTGCCAACTACTTAAAACCATGAAGCTCGCTGAAAGCTTGATGAAGTTATATGCAACACAGAAAACTGACAACAATGATAAGTCAATTCCTGCTTATTTTGAATCAATGACTTCAAAAAATGAACATCGTTAACACAGGTGCTAATGGACCTCTGAGAAGTACGCGCACTGGAGGAGGCCTATTAGGTATCCTTCAAATCTCCGCTCCTATCACAATAAGGACAAGAGCTGCCTATCTTCCGATGGCGTTGTAGAGTAATAGCTTGACCATAAATTTCGGAACCCTAGGTCAACATTTTCAAGATGGAATCGGGTCGGGTGCCGACCCAAGCAGCAGCTGGTCATCCCACAATAAATTACAAACCTTATCTGATCAACAGCATGATTTACAGCCACAAAACTTTCAGAACACAAAACTCCAACTATCAGCTGCATTCCGTAAAACAATGTATGGCAGAAGAATGCAATATTCATAGTAAGCGGGGGTCAAAAAGAGCTCAGTTTTAGCTATAGGTGAATAGCTGGCACCATGCCTTTATTTCCCTTAACAAATTACGAAGGGTAAAATGATGGACGGCGGTGTTGACACAAGGGACAGGAACGTGGATGGCCCCCTCCACTTCGTTGATGTTTAACATTAGGTACAGCTATAGGGTTTGAACCGGAAAAATCGACTTTAAAATGCATCCGTCTCCTATTTTCGGAACGAGGCGGAACTCTTGATACCCAACAGATCATATAGTGTTGATTGTTGAAGGACGAGTTGAATACAACATTATGAATGCAATGAATACATCATGGGAAAATGAAACCGCCTGCCGAAAATCATCAAACTGTCGAGCATGAACTTGACTGTACTTCTGGTGACGGACCAAATCGTCAAAAACAAATTCGACACGAATTCATGTTTCGATGATATGCATCTGCTGGTAGAAAGTTAGCTCTTAAACGAAAAATTGAAGGGAAGGGATGTCTGAATAATACCCTCTCCAGTGCACGTGACAATTCCAAATGAATATCTTACAATCTTGGTAGATATGGACCAGATTTTTATAAACATCTTTGGGAGAAGAAGACACACACCACGTAATATTATAAATCTTACTTTAACCATCCTACTTCGATAAGATAGACACACTTCGTTGGCATGGTCATAAAAGATCTTCGAAGTTTTGTCCTACAGTACTGTGAAACATATTTTCATGTTCTATCATATTTACATTTAACATAGTTATATTGCACAATAACACTAGCTATATAAATATGCTAGCTTAATTGTTATCAATGATATTATCAATAGATGATATATGTGGGTACTATCTTATTCATGCCTATTTATAGTTAACATAAATAATTATTAACTAATATTTATTTGATGAGTACTGGTTGTTTATTATTTCTATGGTCTATTTTAAACAATAACAAATGTATCGGCTTAAAAGTATTACCACCTTTGTAACAGCACAATAAGATAAATGTTTTTGAAACCAGCAGGAGTGATAGCTACTCTTTATCCAGTCATAAGTACGTTCAGTTCTCATTTTGTGTTTGTACGACCATTGTATGACCATGCCAACTTCTTACATTAAGACAATTTAAACTGTATATTTATTTTATGTATGCATGCGTGCTTCCTTAGTTAGTATTGAGGTAATTAGTTTGTTATTTATTTTGATGAATATGTAGACATCAAGAGTCAGCATGTTTAGCCGTAAGCATGCATATTTTTTATTCGACGAACTATGACTGAGTTACAGCCTTGCATTCCAAGGCTGCACATCATTCGAATGCATATTTTGTTAATATCTACATGATTATATCCCTGCGAAATGACACATGCTTAAGATTGTATCTCTCAATTGTATAAAATGAAACGTCGTTTTGAGCATAATGACAAGTATTGTATCTCTCAAACGATTTTAATTATTTTCATTCAACATTTTGTCGTTATCGTATTGCAAATAGGTGTAAGACAAGATACAGAAGAGCTGTATGAAGCATAAAGAAGCTCCTTTATTGCACAAAATACGTTAAGAAGAAAATCAGGTATTCCAATTGTACTGAACTGGCAGCTCCTTAAATGGATTTAAATCAATTTGATTTGACCTCACATTTGGTGGTCAGTTCTAGTTCGACGAAGCATATGCGGGCAATATGATAATGTTTGTTAAGCACATGCAACACGATCGTGCACTGAAGCAGCATGCCAAGACACTCATAGTTTGTTGTCGGCAGCGGTATGGACATGCCGGGAACTTGCAGCTGATTTTGAGCGGAATGTTAATATCATTACCATTGAGACTTTCACAGCTTTTAAACATTTAACATGATTTGGGATTGCTTAACTAGAATGCGCATCGCAGCTGTATTTTAATTTTGATTGCGTCAGCAATCAGCTCAAAGGGAACATATATTCAAGAAAACCCTTCGAACAGGAGCCAAAGAAGCCATATGTTGCTGAACCAGCTTCTGATTGATTGCTCCGCGGATAGAAGTTCTTTTTCCACACCCACCCGAAGCCAGTCAAACGTCCGCCGAAAAGGCTGCTATCTCGCGCGCGCTCAGCCGCAGCACCATTGAGATCAATGTGCAGAAGTGGTCTGTTTTCCGCAGTGTCGCCAAAACACCGTTGTCTGGTCGGGCTGGGGGTGGGCCGAGAGCCTCCTCGACAGGCCGGCTGCTATTGTGCCACGCCGACCAGCGACCTCCCGTCGCCTCTGATATCGGCGCGACCACGGCAATAAAGTCGCTATTCCGACACGAATATGTGGCCTCTGGGTCTTCTGCTCCGTTGGAGACGCTCAGAGAGAGCAGATCAACGGTGTCTGATAGTCAGTCTGGACTGGTATCGGCTACGTTATATTCTCAAACTGTCTGAAATTGGTACAAGGTTTGTGTTATAGGCAATTGCGAAGTGAAATGCACAATACAGATACGATGTTGGATGAATTATAAAGATGACATCAGCTATTTCCCGCATTGATGATGCCGGAACGAAACGAAAGCAATGCAATTTCAAAATCGCCAGCTGTAATGACCAAATCCGGTCTGAACTGAAACTGAAGCCGTCTCAATGGTAATAAAAACATTCGCTCTTGCAGTGCAGCCCTCTCATCTTGGCTACTGACACTTCATTAACGTCTGCGTCATGCTGGTTCCTGACGAACATTCAGAGCGTGCCATTTAGTTCAGCAGTTTATTGATGCCAAGATGTCCCTAGAAAGCGTGAGTGAACAGTTCAACGGCCTTTATAGTGGATGAAAATGTGAATATAAACTGAAGTGCAATGCGGCGATGGGGTCGTAGATTAAAGTGATGATTCTGAAATGACTATTTCAGAGAGTTATGGTGTAAGTGAGCAATAGAAATGCTAGCCTCATGTCTTTCGATGAGGATCGTGCCCATTGTTACAGCCATGTTTCTGATGAATGCTTTGCTCGAAAATAGTGTTTGTCAAGCCTATGCGTTCCTTGTCGTTTTTCAGAGGCGTCAGTATGATGCACAAAACAATGCGCGAAAGGGAAATGAAGCAAGACAATGATGTGAGCTTCACTGCTGTGATAGTCACGCAAACACGTAATACATGATGAATTTGAGGTTAAGCATAAATTATTTGAATTAAACCTCTTGTTGCCCGATTTTCCCTACTGCAAAGAAATCTGCGGGGAATCTTGGGGTGTCACTCTTGTTCCCGGGTACACATTCTGGTCGCTTTGCAGCCAGAGAGCACGCCCTGGAATACCTGTAAAGCACCTTTTTTAGGGTGTACTTTTGGTGTTGATGTGTGTTACATGAAATTTTAGAACTGTCTTAGGGGATTCACAGGAGTGACACTCATCGGGTTCCCCACAAGAGCACAGGTTAGAAAACAAAAATGGAAGTATATTTCATGCAATCTTTTTAACGAGGTACTCCAACCTATCTGGACTACAAATATTTATTTATCAACATTGAATTCGCTAAATTACTGCATTGACATGACATATATGCACGGATCTGCTAACGAACAATGATTTACGTTTGAAGCTGTTTCAGCTGAAGTGATTGATACATAATCGTCGCGGTGCTCTGTGTGCATTGGCATTAATGTGCGACTGTTACAGTGTACTTCATTCCCGTGAAACTGAGTGTTCCGGCTGCGGGATCGGGGATGTGTTTGCCGTCGTGACAGATCTGTGTATTTGTGGCGGCTCTGCGTGTCAGCGGGTGTTATCGTCGGAACGGACGAGCGGGCACGGACTCATGTGGACACATGGCGCTCGGAGCCGTTAGAGAGACCGTTAGAGAGACAAGCACTGCAGACTATCGCCTGTTTAGTCACTGCACAGACAGACAGATAGACAGACAGACAGACAGACAGACAGACAGACAGACAGACAGACAGACAGACGGACAGACGGACAGACATCCCTCCCGTCCGCTCGGACTGCCGGGTCACAGACCACCGGATCAATCAATAGTTTATCGACAGGTTTAACTGCTGTCCAGAGGGGTTTATTTCATAACGAAAGCTCAGGAACCCGACGGAACGAACCGGAACGCATATGTGGCCCGTAACACGAGTACAAACGACGAATTAATCTTCTTCGATGATTTGTGACGAGAACGGTCATTGTCATATAGCGGAAACATCTGTTTGAAAATGTAGAGGCACTCAAGCGATATACCTGATTTGTTGTAGATATGCTATGCATGTAATGCATAGGAATGAATAACTCAGTTGGGAAGAACTACCACCACGAAACAATTAATAAAGAAACATTATGGAAGAAGGAGGCAGCGAGGGACAGAGTGGAAGAAAGTTAGAGAGCGGGAGAAAGGATGAGGAACGAAGAGAGAAAGGAAAAAGAAGAAGGAAAAAGAAGAAGGGGAAGTGTGAGGAAAAGAGGGAGATTAAGTGAGTCAGATAGAGGATCAGATAGAGGGCAGCGTGCAGGGGCTGGAAATCATGACACTCCCGAGGCAGCCTGAATGGAGAGCAGTAGCGGTGCCAATGAAGGGCTGATTACAGAGACGAAGAAGACAGAAAATGTCGGGCAGCGATGAAGGGCGGCAGATATAATTGGATTGCATGGAAGAGTGACTGGTCTGGCGGCAGAGATGTCGGGAGAGATCGTCAGTGGTGAAGGCATAGTTAAAAAGCATGTGATAAATGCAGCATGAAGCTTCGCAGTCAGACGAGAAATTGGCGAGGAACAAGCCAAAGACATAGAGAGAGAGAGAGAGAGAGA